>MU227486.1:18936-43605 GCA_018584345.1 Thuja plicata
TATTTTTTCTACAAATTCTCTGATGTTTTGATTTTTAAAAACTCATTTAAAATGATACAGACCTGAAGCTTACATTTTTAGAAAGGTATAAGAGTTATATTTCATTTTTTTTGGTTTGGTTTATTTTCATTACGTTTTGAGTAATTTATAGCCGTTTTTGTATTGACTGGTTGAATTCTGTCATAGTATGGGTAGCTTTGGAAAAAATACAAGAACTTTTGTTTGATTTCTTTGATTTGGCTATAACTTGGTAAAAATGTTTTTAATTCACTGATATTGAATCCCACCAATGTCATTGGCTTCATTATTTCATTTATGAAAGTTAGTAATGAATGTTTGAGGATTTCAGATTCTGCCCTAGTTTGAGAAATTGTTTTAAGATTGCAAAATATTTACATTTATGGGAATAATTGATAGAAGGTTGTAAATGTGAAACCTACCTGCATCAATATCTCACTCTTTTGAGTATGTGAAACATTATTTTGATAAATTTTTTTTGTATTTCTTGCAAGGGAAGTATATTGCAATGGATAGACATCTCATTTGGTCAGATAATTGCATAGGTCAATTCAAGAATTCTCAAATTTTTTATTGGTTGAGTAGAATTCATGGAGAGAGGAGGGTACCTCATATTTGGATTTTTATTAATAATTTAGGCATGGGAAAGGGATAATTATGGAGAAGGTGTGTGTGTGTGTGTGTGTGAAGAGAGTTTTAGTTAAGGATCAATTGAGGATTTCTTGTGCACAACTTTGTGATGCTCATTCTATTGTTGATTGGTGCAGTTTAGAATTGTCACACACTTGATTCAAAAGTGTGCATATTATTTTTGTTTGTTGAGGAGGGCACATTAGGATATAAATTAGATCATCAGACACTTAGATATTCTTCAAAGGTGCATTCATTTCAAATCTCAGATTCAAGTAAATGGACCATTTGATTATGAGAGTTGGATTTTTTTGTCCCAATTATTTTTAGCATGAGTGGGATCAATTTGAGTCAACTTTGTGGGTGCATGCATGGGTTCCACTATTTCTAACTACTTCATCTCAAATAATATCCATGATAAATGATGACATGGAAATCTCAGTTGATTGTGACCACCTTTAATATTTAGTACAACTAGGACATGGTTTTGTAGTTGTTGCACAACAAGTGGATGATGATAGATCATATTAGTGGTTGGCATTGTTACAATAACTAAGAGGGGGTGAATAAGTTAGAATTTGTTTCCTCACAAATTGTACTATAGTCCAAAATTTGTCTAGATGTATACCAAAACAAATTCAAATATATAATTCAACTCGATGAAAGTGTATTTTGTAATATTAAACTTTCATCAATAGTGTTTAATGAGTATCATTAAATTAATATTGTGATTACCGATTTAGGTCAATAAAATTAAGTGTAAAGTAAAATAAAAATCCAAAACATTCATGTACATTAAAAGATAGATTTTTAACATGGAAACCCTTCTAAGGGAAAAACCACCTAGCACCACTAACCCAAAATGTTCTCTTCTAAAGTGAGCTCGGTGAACAGCCAACTATGTTAAAGGTTACAATGTACACTATTACATGTGACCTGGTTAGAGTATTTAAAACTAACAATTCTCTCTTGACCATGCATTCACTATGGGGTCAACAAGAAAATAATCAACATTCACTGAATGTCATAATAAGGACCTCATTGTCTTACTCGATTAATATATTTATCTGAAACAATGGTTAAACTGATATAGTAATGATCAGATTCCAATACAACTCTATTTTGCAGATATTATGATCTATGTTAAGTACATAATACCTCTGATCATTGGTTCACTTCAGTTCATCTCATACTTCATAATTTGTTCTGCTCGGTAATCCTCTTTCCTCTTTTTTCTCAGCGATGTCTACAGAATAATGCCCAGTTCTATCTTTAACCAGTTTGATCAGTCATGCATAAAATTTTAATGTGTGCATCATAGCATCAGGATATTTAAAATGAATCTCTTTTCTCTTATACAGACATCATGTATCATTTAATTTTCATCCTTTCAATTTTTCCGCTTAATCTCCATTGTTGATTTTCCCGCTTGATCCATCCTCAACAGTTGTGTTAAAAACATGTTTCAATCTTTGTTGCCCGATCTTTGTGGAATTTAATAACCATTTGATGAAATAAAAAACTTTATCTTTTACCTTGAAATCATCAATTGTCAGCACAGCACCCAAGTCAGCCTCAGTTTAATTAAATTTATCTATCAAAAATTGTGTTAGCAATCCCTTACTCTGTTATCACTGTACTCGACATACACTATATTTCACTCGGGTATTACTATCTCTCAGTGTATACATAACTCTTCATTTTCTGACCACATAAACATTGTTTGTTCTAGATATTTAATTCATAAAAAGAAATTTCCACCATAATAATACTCCAATATGTTGACATCAATGACAATACATTAACAGATAATGTTTATATTCACTTTTGCAACTCGATTGAATATAAATGAATGACTTTAAACTTATAATGAGTTGTAGTTCATGAATCTCTCCCAGATACTTATAATGACAACAAATACCAAACTTTTTTTCTACATCTGCAACAATTTTGTAGCTCTCCCTACCTTGAATATAAACTGTGTCAATATAAACAAAAACTCACCATGCAGACTCTCCCTGTATTTTTTAATTTTGAGCTCTTGAATCTTTCTATAGATTAGATATGTCTCTCCCTTTCTCTTTTATCCCTTTAGTGGATAGATATTTCTCTCATTTCTCTCCCTTTATATTTCATCAATCAAATATCTCCCTTTGACCACAATGTCATAAATAAAGATGTAGCTCTTCAGTAGCCAAAAAAAATATCTTTGATTTTCAGTGTAGTAGGTACCTTTTAGTGTACTGATATCTCTGTGTCTGTCTAGTTCATCTTTTGCATCAACATGATTGATATTCTGATTTCATGTAGGTTGATGCAACCTCCTACTTATCTTAGTTACCAATAGACAAGGGACGAACCCCTATTCTACCTCTCAAGTACTCAAATATATCCTTTGGTAAGGGTTTTGTGAATATGTCTGCAAGTTATTCTTTTAATTATACATATTCCAGTATTACTTGTTTTTCATGTACTTGTTCCCTCAAGTAGTGATATTTTATAGATATGTTCTTTGTCTTTGCATGCATCACATGATTCTTTGAAATATTTATAGCACTTGTATTGTCATAGTAATTTATCACTGGTTCAGTGATATCTTCATTCATTCTTTTCAACAATTGTTTTATCCATGCTATGTTAGAAAAATTTGTAGTAGCAACAACATACTATGCTTCTACAGTTGACTGTGATATGTATCCTTGCTTCTTTCTTATCCAAGGAACTAGTCTTTCTCCAATAAATAATGCTCCACCAGTAGTACTCTTTCTATCATATATATTTCCAGCCCAATCAGCATCACTATAAATTTTCAAGAAAACTTTCCTTCTCTTTTATACCATAGTCCATAATCTTCAATATTCTTCAAATATCTAAAAAAAAATTTTACAATAATCATATGTGATTCTTTGGGGTTAGCAAAAAATCTTGCAACTATTCCAGCTATGTGTGCTATGTTAGGTCTTGTGTGTACAACATACATCAATTTACCAATCATAGATCTATACAAATTGTGATTTACCTCAGGTGTCTTGTCTTCTTTTGTCAGTTTGCATCCTATCACCATATATGTTTTGACTAGTTTTTATTCTTCCATTATGAATGTCTTTAGTACTCCCTTGATGTATTTTGATTGATCAATATACTTACATGCAGTCTATTGTAAAATTTGCAATCCTAGAAGAAATTTGATCTCACCAAACATCAATATCTCAAATTCTTTCTTCATTTCATCATCAAATGAAGTGCATAATTTATCATTACCTCCAAATATAATATCATCAAAAAATATCCCAGCAATAAGTGTCTTATCATCATTTCCTCCTTTTAAATACAAATTGTTGTTGTTTCTTGTTCTAATAAATCCAATTCTTATAAGATAAGAATACAGTCTATCATATCATGGTCTCAATGCTTGTTTTAGTCCATATAAACCCTTGTGTAACTTACATACCATGTGTGTCTGATCAGGATCAAAAAATCCTTTAGGTTTTTCAATGTATACCTCTTCTTCCAGTATTCCATTGAAAAATGCAGACTTAACATCCATCTGATGTACCTTGAATCCTTTATATGAAGCATATGCAACTATTATTCTTACTCCTTCAAGTCTAGCAATGGGTGAAAAGTTTTCTTCATAGTCAATTCCTTCTTCTTGTGCATACCCTTTCCAAACTAATCTCACTTTACTTCTAGTTGCATTCCCATCTTTAATTATTTTGTTTCTGAAAATCCATTTGGTGCCAATGAAATTTTTATCTTTTAGTCTCAGTAGTAATGTCCATATATTTTTTTTTTGTATCTTCTCAATTTCCTCATTCATAACATTTAACCATTCTTCATTTTCTAATGTATCTCTAACATTCTTAGGCTCAAATTTAGAAATTAAAAAAGTGTCATCTCTAAAATTACTTCTTGTCATCATGCCTACTCTTTTATCTCCAATAATCTGATCCCATGGATGATGTCTTCTCACATATTTAGCAAGTACAGGTTCAACTCTCTATTCTTCATTATCTTCTCTTGTATGTTCATTGTCTTCAGGTTCATGATCTTTAGTTTCAATATTTTCCTGATTCTCATTCTGTGCTACATGTTGCCTGGTGAAATTAACCTATTTCATGATAACATTACCCTGTTGCATAGTAATTCTAGGAATCTGCCTCGGTATAGTATCTTTTTCTTCCCACTAAACAAATCTAGTGTAATCTTCTGATTCTCTCATGATGTCCTCAACATTTAGCTCAACAAATTCATCAAATTTCATGTTTGCAGTCTCAATATTTTGTTAGTTGTCTTGTTTAAACATTTTAAAGATTTACTCTTAGTAGAATATCCAAGAAATATTCCTTCATCACTTTTTGAATAAAATTTTCCATTTTGATCATCTTTCAGAATATAACAACAACTACCAAATATTCTAAAATAGCTCACATTGGGTGTATAACCATACCATAGCTCATAAGGTGGTTTGTTTGAATATTTCTTCTATTGTACTCAGTTCCATGTGTAAACGGTTGTGCTGAATGCTTCTCTCCAATATGTTTGTGCAACGCTCTTTTCAATTATCAATGTTATGGCATAATCTACAATTGATCTATTCCTTATTTCAGTAATTATGTTCTATTGTGATGGCCTCGATGCAGAAACCTATCTTTTGATTCTATACTCATTACAAAAGTTAGTGAAATCATCGAAATAAATTCACCTCCTCAATCAGATCTCAAACACTTCATATCTCTACTAGTTTCTTTTTCTAGTTTTTCTTTGTACCTCTTAAACATCTTAAATGCTTCAGATTTTTCTTTTAGGAACATGACAATCATCATCTTAGAGTAGTCGTCAACAAAAAAAATAAAATATCTATCCCCATAATATCTCTTTGTTCTCATATGTCCACATATGTCTGTATGAACTAACTCCAAAATTTCATTAGATGAGAAATTCTTGCTCTTGAAACTAGATTTTGACATCTTTCCCATTTGACAATTTGTGCACATTACATGGTCTGGTTTAGTCAAGCTTGGTAAGCCTCCAAATTTTCTTTTCTTACTAATCTTAACCATGTTGTCAAAATTTACATGACAAAGTATTTTTTTCCATAACCATATATATTCATTCTTTTCAAATATGCAAGTAGTTTCAGTTGTGTCAAGATAAAATAGGTTATGTTTAGATTGTTCACTAGTACCAATAAACTTTCCTTTTCTATCATAGATTCTTTATTTTCTATTCTCAAATGTGACTCGGTGACCTGTGTTATTCATGAACTACGAAACACTCAACACATTATATTTAAGTCCTTTTACCCAATAAGCATTTTCATATGTTATTTGATTGTTCAACATAATAGTACCTTTTCCTTTTACTTGATAGGATGTATCATTTCCCATTCTTACTGATCCTCCATCATAATGCTCAAGAAATTCAAATTTTCCTTTATCACCAGTCATGTTATGTGTACAACCACTATCAATAACCCAAATATCATATTTAATAACTTTAGAGATAAGTGTTGTTTCTACATATCTTTCATCTTCATCTCAATCATCTTTCAAAGCTACAAACACAGTCTCAATATCTTCATTAGTGTCAGAACCGCTGTTATTATCTTTATCTTCAACAATGTAACAAGTTTTCTTACCTTTATCTTTGTAATCTTAGTTTTGTCTTATATCATACTATCTGTTGCTTTTATAGTCTCGGTCATCCTTTGTGTCATTAGATCTATCATTTCTATCATCATCCTTTCTATTAGGGTATCTTGCAGCAAAATGGCCAATATCTTAATAGTTAAAGAATATCAAGTTCCTTGTCATCACTATCACTATCACTGTTATTTTTGGTTATGTGTTTGCTACTAGATTTACCAATTTTCAAAGTAGACATAAATACAGATTCCATAGATGGTACAATATTGTTGTCAAAATTATTTAGCTCAAAATAAATTGATCTTCCAACAAGAGTATCAACAGTAATGTTATTTCTAGGTGCAGCTCTCATTTCATGAATTGGAGAGACTCTTATAGAATATAGAGGCAATAGAGTTCTACGAATCTTACTCACAATTGTGTCTCCATCAATGGTTCCACCAAATCCTCAAATAGCATTCACAACTTCTTTAAGTTAGTTACTGTATTGTGTGATGTTCTCCCCTTCCTTCATTCACATGCCATCAAACTTTCCATGAAGACTTTCAGCTTTAGTTCTCAATACATTTACATCTCCTCCATAAACTAATGTAAGTTGGCCCCATATTTGCTTGGCAGTTTTACATGTCTTGATGTCCTCTACTCTCTGATAAGCACTGTATGCTCTGATACCAATTGTTAGAATAACTGAGAGGGGGGGTGAATCAGTTAGAATTAGTTTCTTGAAAAATTATCCTACAGTTGCAAATTTCTCCACATGTATACCAAAAAAAATTCAAACATATAATTCAACTCGGTGAAAATGTATTCTATAATCTTAAACATTCATCAATAGTGTTTACCGAGTATCAGTAAATTAATATTGTGATTACTGCTCTAGGTCAATAAAATAAAATGTAAAGTAAAATAACAATCCACAACATTCATGCACATTAACACATATATTTTTGATTTGGAAACCCTACTAAGGGAAAAACCACCTAGGACCGGTAACCCAAAATATTTTTATTCTTCTAAAGTGAGCTCAGTGACAAGCCAACCTTATTAAAGGTTACAATGCACATGGTAAAATGTGACCTAGTTAGAGGATTTAAAACTAATATTTTTCTCTTTACCATGCATTCACTATGGGGTCAACAAGAAAATAATCAACATTATATAAATGTCATAATAAGGACTTTATTGTCCTACTTGGTTAAGAGATTTATCTGTAACAATGGTTAAACTAATACAGTAATGATGTGATTCAAATACAACTCTATTTGGAAGATATATAGATATATGCTAACTACATAATACCTTTGATTAATTTGTTTACTTTATTTCATCTCATACTTCATACTTTGTTCTGCTCAGTAATGCTCTTTCCTATGTTTGCTAGGAGATGTCTGCAGAATAACGCTTGGTTCTATCTTTAACCAGTTTGATCAGTCATGCATAAAATTCGCATGTGTGCATCATAGCATCATGATATTCATAATGAATCTATTTTCTCTTATATAGACATCATGTATCATTTAATTTTCATCCTTCAAATTATTCCACTTAATCTCCGTCATTGATTTTCCCACTTGATCCATCCTCGATAGTTGTGTTAAAAACACATTTCAATCTCTGTCATCCGATCTTCATTGAATTTTAATAAGAGTTTGATGAAATAAAAAACTTTATTGTTTACCTTGAAATAAGAAATTTCCATCTTAGCATCCAATTTGGCCTCACTTTATTTAAATTTCTCCTTATATAATTGTGTCAGCAATCCCTTTCTCGGTTATCACTGTGCTCATTATACATTGTATTTTACTTAGGTATTTCTGTCTCTCGGTGTATAGAAAACTATTCATTTTCTGAACACAAAAACATTGTTTGTTCCATATCTTCAATTCGTAACAAATGTTTTCCACCATAATAATACTCAAATAAGTTGACATCAATGACAATACATTAGCTGATAATGTTTATCATCACTTCAGAAACTCGGTTGAATATTATCAAATGACTTCAAACATATAATTAGTTGTAGTTCATCAGGCATGTTGTGTATAGAGAAAGAATAAGCTAGCACAACTAATGACATATGATGATGGCTTTGTGTATCCTATTGGTTTAGTTATTATTGTGAGAACATAACTAAGAACATGCATAATTAGAAAGAATGACATACCCTCATTTGAAGACTATGAGAAGCACAAAATCATTCTCATGTATTCACACCTTGTTATACTGAAAAATGTTATGTTGTTGAAGCATAAAGGAAAAACAAAGGAAAAAAAACTTTGGACTATTAGTAATGGTAATCTTGAAGAAATATTGGACACTCTTAAGCAGATAGATGACCCTTAAGGCATACTTGACTAGAGGTCATAATAAATGACTATAAGGTTTATTATGTTCATTATTCTTTGATTCATTACATTAATTTTACACTTTGCTTCTTTAATTTTTTGGGTCAATAAAATTATCCCTCTCATGGATTGAAAATGTAGCTGGTTACAAATACATGAAGGATATACAATATTCAATTATGCTTGATCTTCTTGTGGCTTGGGGATGCATGGATTACAAATACAATGAACATATGCAATTCCACTACCATACTTTTTATTTTTTCTTACTTTAATTTTTCTTTTGTGTATTTAGTTGGTATTATTTCTCTAATGCTAATATTTTGTATACTATTGCAATCTGGGTTTCTTTGAGATTGCCATTTGTTAGAGCTATACATTACAAAGAACAAATATCAAAAAGAAAATGTATTATTTATGTATCTAGGATTTTTTGATAGCTTTGATCTACTTATACATTATGTGGCTGTATTGATGATATATGATTTATTTGTACATGAGGACATGAGAAAGCATAAGGACATGAGTAGTTACTAGGATTTTTTGATAGCATTGGTGTATTTGTACATGATGTAGTTGTATTGATGATATATGAAGTATTTGTACATGAAGACACAAGAAAGCATAAAGACATGAGTATCTAGTATTTTTTATAGCATTGATAACTTTGTAGATGGTGTATTTCACTTCTATTTCTAATTGAAATGACAAAACGATAATGAAGCTCTTATAATGTGTTCATTATGTATCCTAATTTGTTTATTAAGATCCTATAATGTGTTGATTAAAAAAAAAATTTAAATAAGATTGATTTTAGAGGGGCCTCCCATGATCCTAAAGGATCAGATGAAGCATTCACAAATGCCAAAAATTAGGAGACATTGTTAGGAATAATACAACTAAGGGGGGTTAGGTGAATCAGTTGTATGCCAAATGATTAAACTTTCAACTTTAAACCAATTACTTAATGAAAATATGAACACTTAAAGAACACCATAACATAATTATTTGGTTTTCAAGGAAACCCAGATAAGGGAAGAATAAAAACCCCAGTGGGGATGGAACACACAAAATAATGCACAAGAATTATTGCATCCCTATTTGCAGATCTAGTCCTGTTAGGAGTTGATTATTACATCTAGTACAAGTCCTTCTAAACCCTGTTAGGAGTTTAATAAAATGATGAGATCATTTCCCAAGCACACTGCCCAAAGTGAGGGTTATATCCACCTTCTAGACTCAATGTCCAAAGACAAGTATAAAGGTATACTTATAAAAATGAACTGATTTATAGAAACTTTATTTTCTTATACCATTCCAATGAAGTGAATTACAAATATAATCACTAATCTACATCCAATAGAACTCACATCCACATTCTTGCAACATCTACTTCATCCTATCCATCAATCCATACCTTTACAACTCAAGATGCTACTTTCCTTTATACAAGTTATAATAAGAAATTAGGTTGGCATGTTAAGACTTCTCTAATGCACAAATATTTACATAGATGATTTCTAATATACACATGATACCTAACAAAATTAATTTAAAAATATAAATCATCTGTTACATGCCAAGATCTATAAATCACGCTTGTCAATCATCCAGAACGTTACATCTCTGTGGTTGACTCCAAATAGGTCTTCTCTTGTCCACATGCCTTAGCTGACATCATCAAGAATCCAGAGACCTAAGAATCACAAATAATGTTCTCCCATGTATCTTCTATCCTTCCTTAAGATCGCATACCATGACTGATGTTGACATCCAAGTTATCCCAAAAACTCAGAGACCATCTCTGTCATAATCCTCTGTTACTGCAATGTAATGAGTCTTCACCAAAATAACTGTAGCTCATGAAAATACCACCATAAAATCCACCAACCTTAGTGATAAGGTATAAAATCATTCCTCTACATAGATCTATTCTCATATATTCTCACACATCATACACTACATGTACACATCTGTCAATCTTGCATGTTCCTGTGATAAGCAATTTTTCTCAAACTTATAATACATTCAACTGAAACATTTGTTTACATCAATGACAAAAAATGAATGTCAACACCTCAAGTAGCAACAATTCCAACAATATTCCTCTTTGGCATTGATGGAAACATATGTTAAAATCCATCAACCCAAAAGTAGCCTTCTTAATACAACTTTCTCTATATCATCTTCACAACTCCCCTTAAGGGAGTAGGGATTTTTCAGTTATATCACTCCCCCTTTGACATCAATGGAAAAGGGGTTCCACAACACTTTCCTTTATCATAGAAAATTGTATCTTTTTCAAATCTTCATTCATGCATGATAGAGATTCTCAAAGGTGTTCTTGCATAAACACTATCTAGGACTTTACTTGTCCTAGCTTTTCCTAGATCCTAAGCTCACTTCTAGGACCTTGATAGTATTTTCTCTTCTGGCATAAGACTATCCTAACTCAACTCCAAGAGTTATTCTCTTTGTGCTTCACCTTGAGGGATCACTAACATTAAGGTTACTTCAACTCTTCACTCTTCCATGGATGAATCCAAGTGCAAACTCTTCACAACATCTTCACAAGTGTTGTAGGGGGTGAAACTCTTGCTAAGACAACTTATTTCCTCCCACACAATCCCATTTGACTAGGGAATCAATGGTTCTACAAATCATATCAAGACAACTGAGGGATTTTTTATTTTAGACATACTATATTAATTAAGCCCAAGTAACAATGAGCCTACTCGGTTAATGAAACCCAAGTAACAGTGAGCCTACTTGGTTAATAAAGCCTGAGTAACAATCAGTTTTTCCCACTTCTGTCACAAAACTTCCAAACACTCTAGAAAACAAAATTTATATCCTGACCCCCTATTTTGAGACGTAAAGGTATTTTTTGTTCTTAAGGCTCTAGGATGCTTGGATAGTGGGTTCCTATAATTCAGGGCTAATAGGGTAAATAGGGCTATTTTTAGCAATTTGTTGTTTTCTATTTGGAATCTATCTTAATGAGTTGGCCAATGCCTAATCCTCTTGGAGGATTTCTATAGATCCTTTATGCTTCTGAAATCATGTTTGGTTCCATCCTTTCAATCCTTCCCCTACAATTACATGTCATTAGTTTACTATCATGCACCTAATCGGGCACACTATACTCACCTAGGGCTTGAGCTTAAAAATAACAAACTCGCTCCTCTAGATTCCTTGCATAAGTACACTATACAGAGGCTCCCCTACATTATTCATCCAAACCCAGATGATTTATGTTGTTGGATTCTATGGAGGAACCATGAAACTAAAAACCCACACTATCTACTCAGCAACTATAGAGTCTACAAAAAAATTTACTAAGCTAAAAAAATGAACTCAAAAATACTACACTACTGAATAGAAAGTACTTTGAATTGTCTCTAATACATAGTACAAACACTAATTCTTGCGATTAAATCCATATAATGACTCATAAACATTATGCTACATGATTGTCACTGAAAAACTAGGATATAGAGCTTCATTCACTTTCCAAAATTACATTCCTTCACACTATGCTTCAAGAAATGGGATCCTTTTTTCCTTAATATGCCATGCCCATGATTCTAGGCCATTATGAAAACTACCCATCATGTTCCTTGAAAGGAATCCATTTTTGCCATTTGTTGTCATGCAACATTAAAAGTTGCTAAAATATTGTCAAGCAACATTATGACAACATTACATCTTTTTACAAAATTGTAGCTAAGGGTCTCTATTTAACCTATAATGGTGTACAAAGAATCTAGAAACCATTCAAAGAACTATCCTACCCTTTCCTAAGCCTTAAAGGATTTTAGGCATATTTACACCCATTTTCCCACCTTAGGTCTAATCTAGTACTAACAAGTAGAAATAAATAAACATCTAGGAATGGATTGAGCCTAGTTGAATCTACCTAGGAACACACAAGAAAGACCTTATAAGGTCAAATTAAAACCTACTGATTTGGCTAGTGTCAGTAAAAGCCAAATTTGTCACTAGTCTTAGGGATTTGCCTAGGTGTTCCTGCACCATCCTCCCCAAATGAAAAGACTTCTATCCATCCTTGGATTGAGTAACTTGGAATCCACTCCCAACTTCTTGAATTTAGTCTCCTTGATCCAAGTTTCCTCTTCATCTTCTTTTCCATACCATTGAACCAAGTGCTCATAATTGGTTCTTTGTCTGGTCTTCTTGTAGTCCCTGGAATCAAGTATCTTCTCTGCCTTCATAGGTGGAGTAGGGGTCAATTTCAGGTCTTCTACCTCCTTTATGACCTATTCAAGGCTCTAGTTTGGATCTAGTGTTGGTCCTTTGTACATGATCAAATCGGTAACATTGAACACATGAGGTAAACCAGTGTCCTCTGGTAGTTCCAATTTGTATGCATTGGTGACATATTTGGCTAGAATGGTACATGGGCCAATTATTCTCATCTACAGTTTGTGAGGCACTCCTTTATGTAGTCTATATTTTTTTAGATGGACCATTAGTAGATCCCCAACTTAGAATTGGACATCCCCTTTTCTTTCATCCACCTTGTTCTTTATCTTCTCTGTATTTTTAGTCCATGTCTTTCTTACAGTCTCATGCACTTCTTTCATTGAGTGAGAAAAATCTTCTGCATAGCCACTACCCTTGGCTCCATCCTTCAAGTCTCTGAGCTCAAATATCCACCTTGGGTACAAACCATAGATGATTTCAAAGTGGCTCTTCCCTATGGTTCTGTTGACAGTATCATTATAGGCATACTTTGCCCCTGTAATGAGTTAGTCTCAAGCTTGACCATACTCCTTAGTTAAGCATCTTAGGAGGTTACCTAGAATCCTATTGACTAATTTAGTTTATCCATCAGTCTAAGAGTGATATGCAGACCCAAAACACAAATTGGTTCCTAGATTTTTTCACACGGTCTTCCAAAAATGGCTCATGAACTTTGTATCCCTATTTGACACTATGCCCAATGGTAACCCATGAATTATGACTACTTACTTGAATAATGGGTGAGTTATTTGAATTTCATCATGGACTATTTTGTAGGGTACAAGATGTGCCATCTTACTAAATCTATCTACGACAACATAGATGCTATACATTCTATGTTTGGTCTTTGGAAATCCTAGCACAAAATCCTTGCTCAAGGATTCCCATGGTCTACTTGGGATGGGAAGAGATTGGTAAAGGCATTCATTGGAAGATGTACCCTTTGCTTTCTGACATATGACACAAGTTTCTACATACTTCCTAATGTCTAAATTCATCTTAGGCCAAAAGTAAAACCTCTGCACTAACTCTTGGGTCTTATTAACACCAAAATACCCAACAAGTCAACCATTGTGTTTCTCTTGTATCATATTTTCTCTAATATACCCTCTAGAAACACATAATTGACTTTCTTTAAAAAATAGATTACTTTGCAAGGTATATTCAGAGAATATTCTATAAAAATGGTTCTTGTATTCTTGACATACCTTATAGATCTCTAAAAAGTCCTCATCTTCTGCATATAGGTCTTTGAAGCTCTCAATACCCATGCTATGTAGGTGTATCTCTTGTACAGTTAAGGGTCTTCTACTTACAACATCTAATACCTTATTTTGCAATCCCTTCTTATGCTTAATGTTGAAAGTGTAGTCCTGTAGATATTCTACCCACTTCATATGTTTATGACTCAACTTTTCTTGTGAATTAAGGAAATTGAGTGCTTGATTGTCTAAAAAAACCACAAATTCCTTTGCGAGAAAGTAGTGCCTCCACTTCCTCTGGTCTTGGACTAGAACATACATTTCTAGGTCATAAGAAGAGTACTTATTCTTAGCTTCACTTAGCTTTTCACCGTGGAAAGCCACCGATCTCCCCTCTTGACTCAAGACAACACCAATAGCCACATTGCTAGCATCACACTCCACTATGAACAACTTCTCAAAGCTTGGAAAAATCAAGATTGGTTGAGTAGAAATCTTCTTCTTCAACAACTCAAATCCATGGTTAGCTTTCTCATTCCATGCAAACTTAGTTTAAATTCCACCTTTTATAGTATCAAGCATAGGAGCACAAATTGCACTGAATTACTTTATGAACTTCCTATAATACTGAGTTAAACCATGAAAACTTCTTACCTCTAATGTTGTCCTTGGACTAGGTCAGCTAAGAATGTCTTACACTTTTCTTTGATCTTTCTTTAGATTGCTTTGGGACAATACAAACCTAAGGTACACTAGCTCCTGTTTCATTAATTCACATTTCTCCAAGTTTATCATCAACTTATCCTCATGTAGCTTCTTGAAAACAATCTATAGATGTCTGAGATGCTCTTCTTTAGTCTTACTAAAGATTAGTATATCATCTAGATACACTACAAAAAAATTTCCAATGTAGTCTTTTAGGACTTCATTCATAATCCTCATGAATGTAGATGGGGCATTAGATATCACAAATAACATCACAAGCCATTCATATAAACCTTTATTAGTCTTGAAGGTTGTCTTCCATTTATCCCCCTCATTGACTCTAATTTGGTGGTATCTAGTCTTTAGATCAATCTTAGTGAAATATTTTGCCTCTCCTAGACAATACATTAGGTCTTCTATCCTAGGGATAGAGAATCTATATCTAATGGTAATTCAGTTTATTTCCCTTGAATAACTATAGAGCCTCCAAGTTCCTCCCCTTTTAGGTGCTAAGATAGTGGGTACGACACAAGGACTAATGATTTTACTAATAAGACCTTGGCTTATGAGTTCTTGTATTTTCTTGGCTATTTCCTCATTTTGTTGAGGGGTCATCTTATAGGTTGCCTTATTAGGAAGGGTAGCTCCCAAAATAAAGTCTATTTGATGACTTACAACTCTCTTAGGGGGTAGGGTTGATGGATTTCCATCACTAAAAATTCCTTCATACTTCTGCAACATCTCCTGCACTACCTTAGGAAACTCTATCCTCTTGAGTGTCCTATCTGCACTTTCTTCCTCTGGCTTCAACACAAGTGCAAATCCTACTCCCTCTCCTTCTTCTAATGTCACATTTTCCTTCTTGAAAGAATAAGAATTCTTGGCTCCGTCATGCATTACCTATCTCTCAAATTTCCATGGTTTACCACGTAAAATGTGACATGCATCCATAGGTAGGATGTCACACAATACCTTATCCTTATATATTCCAATTGAGAAGTCGACCCATGCTTGTTCATTCACAAGGACATGTTGTCCTTTGTTCAACCAAGTAACCTTGTATGGATTACTATGGGGAATCCTCTTCATGTTCAATTTACTGATGCCCTCCTCTTACAATATGTTTTCAGTAGACCCTGAGTCTATGATGACTCTACAAATTTTTTCCATCATCTTGCATTTCACTCTAAATAGTGACCTTCTCTGGCTTGGTTCCTCTTTTATTGGCTCCTTGATAAATGTTCTTCTCATCATAAATGATCTAGACTGGATAGTCATAAGCCCCAAAAGGACTAGTTGGTCCTTCAAATCTTCAAACACCAAGAGGTAGAGTGCCTCTACACTTATCACAAGTGTAGAAATGACTTTTATCTAGGTTATCACAACCTATCCCAAATAGGGAAACCTAATCACTTGGTTCTATCAAGTCTTCAACACCAACTCCCAATGGTTGGCTATTAGGCACTTACACTAGCTTGATTAAAATTCCCCCTAGAATTACTTTAAGGACCAGCGGTGACCTACACTCAAGGATTTTGTCTATTTAGGTCCCTAAGACAAGGATCCAATGATCCTACTCACCATGTACACTAATTTGGGTATGGTTGCTATGATAAGTCCATTCTAGGCTTGTAGCCTTTTCAAAAGGAAATTTGGGCTTAGTATAAAAGTATTCGACATAACCCTTCAAAAAAAATAAAGATTCAGATACCCTTATGGACTAAGGGATTATACCTAGGCACCAATGCTTGGAAGTGAAAGGAAAATAGAAAGACACACTATTTTTTCTAAGCAAATTGGGATAATTAGGCCTCCAAATACACTACACATACCCCTTTTGTACAAAAACAACCCAATCCAACACTTGGATCATATGAAAGAATGAACAAGGACTTGTCTATCTCAAATTCAATTCTTGATTAATCTCCAATGGTGAGTTATGTGGATTGTACTCAATCGCTTGATTGGTGCACACATGGTCATCTAACACCTAGGGCATCAGGCCAAACCCATCTCTCTACATATTATCAAACCCAACCTACATACTATTAAATATTATTTTCAGTACATGTATTCCACCAATGGTCATTAGATTCCCATGGTGGAATCGAGAAATATACACAATTGTTTATGAAACCTTGATTTAGGGCATAAAAACAAGGAAGCAGGAGTAAAAATGCAATAACTTTTGATGTAAAAAATATTAGGACATGAAACCAAGTAAAAATGGAAGATAATTCATAGGGATACCTTAATTTGTTACAATTTCATTCCCAACCTTCTATACCTCTCTATACCAATTCATTGTTTCTTGAATTTGCAGGAAAATGGTGTATTTTTATTTATTTTTAATGCCAAATTACAAAAGTTGTCCTACCACCCACCTATAAGGTCTTATTTAGGCATTCCCAATGGTTAAATCCACTTTTTAAACTAATTAGACGTTTGGGAATGGATTTTATAACATTTGACAAAAGTTTCTAATGTTGCTTAAAAGTTGCTTGACAACTTTTTAGCAATTTTGTAATATTTTGCAACTTTTCAATCTAAGTCACCAAACTTTATCTAAAACTATGATTTATGAACCCACATGGATTTGAAAATGATAAAACATGAAACTAAGAAAAAATAACCTATCTTTAAGGTTTAGGACATTATTTGACCAATATTTGACTAAGGGCTTATTAAATGCCAATCTTGGGACTAGGTCTTGCAAAGGGTGTCCAATATGAAACCTTTATTTCTAAATTTACCTAGAGGCCATTGGGACCTTCAAGGGATCCATAAGTGCCAAACAAAATTTTTATATTATCTAGGGTGCTCCTGCACCATACTCCCCA
Organism: Thuja plicata; assembly: GCA_018584345.1. Lineage (NCBI taxonomy): Eukaryota > Viridiplantae > Streptophyta > Pinopsida > Cupressales > Cupressaceae > Thuja > Thuja plicata. Next base: position 36,591 of record MU227486.1, read on the forward strand.
TCAGGATTTGAACTCAAGTTCCTACTTGAGGTTAACTGATCAATAGTGATGCCATGCTATTTGATTTGTTCCTTGGTCATCCATGTAGCGTCAATGTTAGGGAGTCCTTTCCACTTTACTAGATACTACATATATTTTTGTTTCTTTTTTTCCTTCATCACTTTGGAGTCAATAATTGTTTCCAACTCCACTGGTTTTCTTTGTGGAAGATCTGTGATATACTCCCCATCCTCCTCATTTTATGGATCCCGCACATTTGTAACATCTAACACACATTTGTAAGGGGTGAGGTCTCAAACATTAAATATAGGAGAGAATGATAGTGTAGGATAAAGAGATATTTCATAAGTATTTTCACCCATCTTATTGAAAATGGTGCATGGCCCAACTTCTTCATATGTAACTTTGAATATTTTCCCTTGGGTAGTCGCTCCTTTCTTAGGTAAGCTCATACTTTATCTCCAATTTGGAAGTTGATTTCCCTTCTTTTCTTATCTTCTTGTGCTTTGTATTTCATGGTTGAATTTTGCAATGTTTCTTTCACTTCTTCCTACACTTTAGTGATAAATTTTTTTATTCTTCACCTTGTGCATTAAATCTTAAATCAGAAGGTAATTCCACCAAATTTAATGGACCTTTTGGGTGAAGTCCATAAACAGTTTGAAAATGTGTTTTTCAAGTAGATCTATTCATTGAATCATTGAATGCAAACTCTACTTTAGGTAAGATCATGTCCCAACTTTGTGAATGCTAATTAGTATTACATCTTAGAAGGTTTCCAAGTGACCTATTAAGCTCATCAATTTTCCCATCAGTTTGTGGGTGATAGGCAGAGCTATGGGTCAGGTTTGTGTAAAGATTTTTGAAAAGAGTCCTCCAAAAATGTCCTTGGAATTTAACATCTCTATTTGAAGCTATTGTTTGAGGTAAGCCATGAATTCTAACTACTTCCTTGAAGAAGATATGTGCTGTGTGAGATGCATCATTTGTGCTTTTGCATGGAAAAAAGTGGTCCATCTTGCTAAATATATCCACTATGACAAAGACACTGTCAAAAACCGGTTTGGTTCTAGGGAAACCCATCACAAAATCCTTTGAAATTTATTCCCATGGCCTAGTGGGAATTGGTAGAGGCTGGTATAGTCCTTAGTTAGTAGATACACCTTTGGCTTGCTGACAAATGGTATAAGTTTCTATGAAATTTTTGACTTCATTTCCCATTTTTGGCCAAAACTAACTCCTTTTGACTAGGTTTGTTGTTTTGTCTATTCCAAAATGACCTCCCAAGCCACCACAATGTTTTTATTTTATGATATTTGTTCTCATGGAACATCTAGGTATGCATAGTTGAGCCCATTAAACAAGAGTCCATTCTGAATTAGAAAATTAGAAAAATCAATATGTTATTTACCTATCATCTTGGTGCAAACCTAAAAAATATCTCCAAAATCTAGATCATCTGCATACAAATGTTTTAGTGAGTCAATCCCCACACTCTGAAGTTGTACTTCTTCAACCAACCCAACCCTTCTGCTTAGGACATCAACCACTTTGTTTTCTACCTTATTTTTTTTTTTAATGTTAAATGTATATGCCTATAATTGTTCCATAAATTTGATGTGTTTGACTCCAAGTTTTTCTTGAGTATTTAAGAATCTCAATGCATCGTTGTCAGTATAAACAATAAAATCTTTTGGAAGTAAGTAATGCCTCCATTTTTTTAGTTCTTTCACCATTTCATAGAATTCTAAATCATATGTAGAGTAACTTTTCTTGGCATCATTTATCTTTTCAAAAAATAATGCTACAACCTTACCTTCTTGGCTCAAGACTGCACCAATTGCCAAGTTACTTGCATCAGTTTCGATAGTGAATACCTTATTGAAGTCAGGAAGCACTAGGATTTGATATTGGGAAAATCTATTCTTTAGGTAATGGAATGCACATGAAGCCTCTTTAGTCCATAAAAATATGGTCTTTTTACCACCCTTGATAGTGTCAAACATGGGAGCACATACATGACTAAAGTTCTTAATAAATTTCCTATAAAAATTTGCAAGACCATGAAAAATTCTAACATCACCATGGTTCTTTTGTGGAGGCCAGTTGAAAATTGCTTCAACCTTTTTAGGGTCCATTTTTAGGGTGCCTTGTGAAATGAAAAACACTAGGAACACAAGTTCCTTCTTCATAAACATACACTTCTCCAAGTTATCACTAACTTGTGATGATGAAGTCTCATCAAAACTTGTTCAACATGGTCAAGATTGTCAAGATGCTCTTCCCTACTATGACTGAAGATTAGAATACCATCAAGATATATAACAAAAAAATTTCCAAAAAAATCAATAAATATTTCATTCATGAGTCTCATGAATGTACTTGGGGCATTACTCAACCCAAATTGCATCACCAACCACTCAAAAAGGCCTTCAGTTGTTTTCCATTCATCTCCTGGCTTTATCCTTATTTGGTGGTATCCTGATTTCAAATCAATTTTGGTGAAGTAACATGCATTACCCAATTGATCAAGAAAATCCTCCATTATTGGGATTGGGAACTTGTATCTTATAGTAATTTTGTTGATGGATCTACTATATATACATAATCTCCACTTACAATCCTTTTCAAGGGAAATGACAGATGGGACTGCACAAGGGTTAAGACTTTTCTGAATTAAGCCTTTTCCTAACAGTTCATTGACCTATTTTGTAATCTCTGCATGTTGGTCAGGTGACATCTTATAGGGAGCCATATTAGGTAAGGAAGAACTAGGTATTCGGTCTATTTGATGACTTATTTCTATTAAGGGAGGGAGACTTGTGGGAAAGTCACTAGCACTGACATCACTATATTTGTTTAAAAACTCCTTAACTTCATTAGGTATGGGATCCTTATCATCAGATATTATGTTATCCTTGGGTTTAGAGAACACTACGAAACATTCAGTCTCAAGTTCCTTAAATACTTGCAACATTTTCTTTTCCCCTTTGGTGATTATAGTAGGTTCTTTCTCTATTTTAGCATCAGGTAGGGGATTCATGGTAAATGTTACCCCGTTCTTGGTGATGGAGTAGGTGTTATTCCTACAATGACATGTGGAATCCACATCATATTTCCAAGGTCTACCTAGTAAGATAATAGAAGCATCCATTTCCAATATACCACATAGTACTTTATCTTTGAAATCTGTTGTGGAAAATTCTACACATGCTTGTTTATTTACTAGAGTTTGTTGACCTTTGGTTACCCAAGAGATGTGCTAGGGAAAGGGGTGTGGCTTCTTAGATAGGTTTATTTTTTGGACCATTTCAAGAGACACCAGATTTTCAGTTGAACTTTAATCAATGAGGAGATTACATACCTTGCCATGGCACTTGATCTTTGTCCTGAAGAGGCTCTTCCTTTGAGGTGGTTTATCAGTTTGAGGTAATTGTAGAAAATACTTCCTCATCAAAAAAAATTCTCCTTCCTATGGTTCTAAATCCCTTGGATTAGTTTCATCCTCTTTTTTTTTCTTCTTGAATGAGTTTTGTCCTCCTTTATCCATGGTTGTTATTTCTTTTCTCTCAGCATCTCCCTCCATGGTGTCCTAGTTGGTTGGAATGGTTACATTTCAAAGGTCCATTTCCTCTACCTCTTCCTCTATTGAAGTGTCTCCTTCCCTTAAATTTCCCTCTGAAGTTAGATTTAACATGTTCTTTGTCTCCTTGGCCTTGGTTAGGGGTCTTGTTGTTGCCACTGTATTTTCCTCTATTCCAAGAGGTACCTCTTCGTCTAAAACTATTTCCACCGTCATTGCTATTTCCCTTTCCTATGTCTTTCTTTCTTTTCTATTTCTCCTCTACCTTGATTCCATCTTATAACATTTGTTTACTGATGTAGGGCTATGTAGGCTTAGTTCTTCTTGGATGGACACCTTGAGACCATTAATGTATCTTCCTAGTTTTTCTTCCTCATTCTCTATTGCATTAGTCTTCATGCGTAGTTTTAGGAACTCCTCAGTATATGAGCCTACATCCATGTGGTTTTGTTTTAGGATTTTCTTCATTCTATGGATTTTTATCCCATAATATCTAGGTATATATGTCTCATTTATCAATGCTATCATCTTGTTCCATGAAGTGATCATGTTTCTACCATTATTTACCATCTTTGTCTAGATGAAATTCAACCAAGTTAGGGCTGCTCCCTTCAACTTGGATTTTTGCATCTTGACTCTTTGCTTCTGAGAAATGTCTTCACACTCAAAGAAGCTTGTCAAGGCCTCAATCCAATCTAAGGCCAATTTTGCATTCATTTTTCCATCAAAAGTTGGTAAGTCAAACTTCTCTTCCATTGTTCTTCTACCCATAGAGTTTAAGGCATCTAAGAGGGGTCTCCAGTCTATAGGAATGTCCTCATCTTGATCAAGAGTGTCATCTTCCTCTTCACTCTTTTCTTCACCATGAGACATGTCTTCTCTTCCCCTCTCTACCTTCTTCTCAATTTATTGAAGCCTCTTTTTCATGGCTACATTTGTTGCCTTTTGTTCTCTCACTATCCTTGCAAGTTCCATGTCTTTAACCCTTGTAGGGATTTCCTCATCCTTAGGAGAAGAAATGCTTTGATACCGCTTGATGTAGAGTGGACAATCAGAAGTTCCAAAAGGACTAGTTGGTCCTTCAAATCTTCAAACACCAATAGGTAGAGTGCCTCTACACTTATCACATGTGTAGAAATGACTTGTATCTAGGTTATCACTACCTACATGAAATAGGACAACCTAATCACTAGGTTCTAGCAAGTCTTCAACACCAACTCCCAATGGTTGTGTATTATGCACTTACACTAGTTTTTAATCAAATTCCCCCAAGAATTACTTTAAGGACCAGGGGTGACCTATAATTAATTATTTCATCTATTTAGGTCCCTAAGACAAGGATCCAATGATCCTACTCACCTTGTACACTAATTTGGGCATGGTTTCTATGATAAGTCCCTTATAGGCTTTAGCCTTTTCAAAACAAAATTTGGGCTTAGTATAAAAGTATTCCACATAACCCCCCCAAAAAAATAGATATTCATATACCATTTATTTCCTAAGGGATTATACCAAAGAACCAATGCTTGGAAGTGAAAGGAAATGAAAAAGACACACTATTTTGTCTAAGCAAATAGGGCTAATTAGGCCTCCAAATACACTACAAGTACCCCTTCTGTAAAAACAAGGACCCAATACAACACTTGGATAATGTGAAGGAATGCACAAGGACTTATCAGTCTCAAATTTAGGTCTTGATGAATCTCCAATGGTGAGTTTTGTGGACTGTACTCAATCACTTGATTGGTGCATACATGGTCATGTACACCTAGGGAATCAGGCCAAACCCATATCCCTGCATATTATCAAACCCAACCTACATAATATTAAAGAGCATTGTCAATACATGAATTCCATAAAGGGTCATTAGATTCCCATGGTGGAATCGAGAAATATGCACAATTGTTTATCAAACCCTGATTTAGGGCTTAAAAACTAGGAAGCAGGAGTAAAAATGAAATAAATTTTGATGTATAGAAGATTAGGAAATGAAACCAAGTGAAAATGGAAGATAATTTATAGGGATACCTTCATATATCAAAATTTCATTCCCAACCTTATGTACCTATTTGTACCAATTCACTGTTTCTCAAATTTGTAGGAAAATGGTTGATTTTTATTAATTTTGAATGCCAAATTACCAAATTGTCCTACCACCCACCTATACGGGATTATGTAGCCATTCCCAATGGTTACATCCATGTTTTAAACTAATCAGCTATTTGAGAATGGAATTTACAACATTTGACAAAAGTTGCTAATGTTGCTTAAAAGTTGCTTGACAGTTTTTTTGCACTTTTGCAATATTTTGCAACTTTTCAATCTAAGTGATCAAACTTGTTCTAAAACTATGATTTATGATCCCACATGGATCTAAACATGATAAAACATTAAAATAATATAAAATAACCTATAATTAAGGTTTAGGACATTATTTGACCGATAGCTGACCAAGGGCTTTTTCAATGCCAATCTTGGTACTAGGTCTTACAAATGGTCTCCAATATGAAACCTTTATTTATAAATTGACCTAGAGGCCACTAAGACCTTCAAGGGATCCATAAGTTCCAAAAAAAATACTTATATTATCTAGGGTGCTCCTACACCAATCACATTATATCCTTCCTCTAACTCTAGGGGTACCTGAGGGTGTTTACTACCACCACTAGTCTCCTCTTGAACATAGTTTACCATCTTTTTACTTCCTTGGGAAGTAGAAGCTTTCTCTGGACATCTATATGCAGGGTCTCCCATCTGGTTGCAGTGGTAAAATTTTGTGTTTGCAAAATAGTTACCTCTTCCTTGGCTATTTCTTCTTCCTCTCCCACTACTATTATAGTTCCTTCCTCTATTGGAGTTACCTCTACTTGAACTTCTTTCTTGTTACTCAACAAGTTTGGTGTCCCCTTGACTCCTTTTTTCAGAACTTCTTCCAGCATATGATGACATTAATTTTTCCATTAGTACACTTAGTGAAAAACATTGATAGAGATCATCGGTACAAGCATTACTGGTAGACTACAAGCATTACTGGTGAACAACAAGCATACCCGACAGAACACAAAGGTCATGAGAAAATGCTAAGTATGGGATTGACTAACGAACACTGACAAGTGTTGCACTGACAAAGTGAAAAAGACATCACTGACGGTTCAATAACATAACATTGAGATCATCACCGATGAAACTATTTTGAGAACAAAACCGACAAAGCAGAAAAGGCATACCCGATGACCAGTTCAAGAAAGGAACACTGATGACAAAGAAAACTGACTGTCAGAACCGGCAGTCAGTTAGAGAACCCGAAATAGTGGATCTGAGTTTTACACGTCAGATAAAGAAATGTAATTCTATTTATAGAGTTTTAATTTGTTTTAAATAATATCTTGAGGGTCAAGAAAGTTTTATGTAAATGTTTTAAAGCATCCTAAC
>MU227486.1:43705-61145 GCA_018584345.1 Thuja plicata
CACTAGCCATTGATGATAGGAGGAAAATTATAGAGAAACTACAAGAGAAAGAATCAGAGATTCAAAGACTTACTGAGCATCACCATGAGGTTACCAACCAGATTATTCTTATGATTCAAGAAGAAAATAGATTAAATACAGAACTCATTGAAAGAGTATAGATCATTGGTGAGGTAAGAGAAGAAAATGAAAAATTGAAGTAAGAAATCAAAGTCCAGAATCAACACAATGAATTGATCAAAAAGGCTGAAGATAGCAACAAAAGGATGGATGATTTTCTTGATGGACAGAGAAGAGTCAACAACTACATAGGATTAGGGTACAATGAGAATGGTGAATCTTCTAATCAACCCAATCAGAGGAATGCTTTCATAACCCCAAGATCCAAGATGCTATCATGTAATCACTGTGGAAAACTAGGCCACACCTCAAACATTTTCAGAAGAAAAATCAAAGGTATTTCTCAAAATCAATCTACTTTCATTGGTATTTGTTATAAATGTCAAAAGAAAGGACACAAGGCACATGAGTCCAGATCCAAAATGACAAATCCAAAGAGAAAAACCTATATGGAAAAGTACTATCCTACCTGCAAGATGAATGGGCATACACATAAGGAATGATGGAAAAAGGAACAACAAGGCATGGACACAAAAGGAAACTGATAATAGGCACAAACCAACAAGAGTAGGTAACTCATATGTCTGGGACTATAATATATGGGTAAACTGCATAGCATGTGGAAGGTATGGTCATATTTCTACCAATTGTATGAGAAAGTGGACCAGAAGGTCAAGAGGTTGGACCAATCCAGGTATGGCATGTTTACATTGTCATAAGGTTGGACATGTGATAAAATATTGCAAATATTGATTGACAGATACAAGTATTCATCCCAATGGAAATACCATTGATGACATCAAGAGAATGTATAACAAGATGTGGGTAAAAGCCACAAATACTGAAGTGATGAAGGGTGCTCCCGTTAATACCACAAACACATAATAGAAACACAGAAGCAACAACAATTTACAAGAATAGAAAATGGGCTTCTTATTATCTCCACAAATGTGGCATTACAAACTTTCAGAATTAAAATATGCAAAGGCACATGGGCATTCCCCTTACAATATTCTGTAGGACAAAGCCTTGAATTATTACCCAGATCTCCCCATAACTGCCCTAGACAACACTACAAGCCTTCTTTATACAGGCAATTTCCACTGCCCGAGAAGGTTCTAAAAATTTAGCCCATAGGGCTGACCAAACTTAGAATTATTTTATTTTACAATTTATTACATCATAGTTGGCTCAAAATAACTTTTGAAACCCGAACAACAATTTTGAAGAAAAATTATTTTCTGCCATTTCAGGTGACCCAACTTTCGAAGACCATAAGTCATCTCCAGTTGACCCGATTGACTATTATGACCCCAATCCAGAAAGGTCACAAAGTGCTCTATAGGCTTGACCAATGCAAGTGCCCATCACCCAAATTTTTGACCTCATCCGAGGCCTCTAAAGCCTTTAAAATTGAGTTCAAAGTTTCTGTACCCTGCTGCCAATACTGAAAATCTTTAATATCTTCAAAACTAGACCTAATCTAACCATGAAACTTTACTAGTAGGCAGATAAGACTAAGATGAACCTCCACATGTGAAATCAGAACATTCTGAGATCGTATGACCAACTTACTAAAAATAGAAATTTTTCATAAGTAGCAGCTCTGCACAAGATAGCCCTTATTGAAAAGCAAACAAAAATATTTTTGGGTGATGCAAGATTTCCCTTACACCCAGGATTCTCCTGCATCAGACACCTAGGGTAATTTGAGAAGTGACACTATCATGACTCAGGTGTGCGGAGGAAAACCAAGATGTTTAACCTCCTCCCTTGTCAACCATGATGAATCTTCAATAGGTCATCCTTTCCACTTGACCAGATATTCTTCATATGTCATGTTCCCTGTGCTTCTACCAACACAACTATCCAGTATGTCTTCAATCTCCTTGGTATCTGAACTACTTGCTAGAATACTCCATTGTGTCGCTATGATCTCATCTTCAACACCTCTATCATGATACTCTATCAAATCTGAAATGTTAAACACTGGTGAAATATTCATCTCACTAGGAAATTCTACCTCATATACATTTCCTAAATCATGCTTCTTCAGTATCTTACATGGTCCAAACTTCTTCATTTTCATCTTGTTATATGTATCAACTAGAAACTGCTCCTTCCATAAGTGAACCATGACTTCATCCCCAACTTGAAATTCCTTATGTCTCCTTTTCTCATCTGCCTTAGCCTTATACTGTGCATTCATTTTTGTAATGTGCTTCCTCACTTCCTCATGGATGTTCTTCAAGTGTTCTACAAAATCCTCAGCTTCAACACTACTTATTTCTCCTGTATCTATCTTCCTCAATTCAGATGCATTTCTTAGACTACTTCCATATAAAATTTGGAGTGCTGATTTACCAGTGCTCCTATTGACATAATTATTGTATGCAAATTCTGTCTATGGTAAAATCAAATCCCATCTTTTTGGCTTATCTCCAACCAAACATCTCAGCAAATTCCCCAAACTCCTATTCACCACCTCTATATTTCCATCAGTCTGTGGATAATGCAATGAATTGAACTTCAAATCTGTCTTCAACTTCTTCCACAATGTACGCCAAAAATATCCAACAAACTTAGTGTCTCAATTTGAAACTATGGTCTTTGGCAAACCATGTAGCCTCACCACTTCTCTAAAAAATAATTCCGCTACATGAACAACATCATTAGTCTTCTTGTAGGGAATGAAATGTGCCATCTTCAAAAATCTGTCAACCATCACAAAGATTGAATCATGTCCCCACTGAGTCCTCGGTAAATAAAGAACAAAGTCCATACTGATATCCTCCCAAGGATTCTCTGGTATAGGTAATGGCTGTTACAACTCTATATTTTGCTTCACTCCTTTTGTCATCTGACATACTTTGCAACTCTGTACAAACTTCTTCACATCTTGCTGCAACTGTGGCCAATAATAATTCTCACTAACCAAAGCAAGGGTTTTATCACGACCAAAATGTCTAGCCAATCCTCCGCTATGCTTCTCCTTGATGAGATTCTACCTCATAGAACTTCATGGAATGCACAACTGACTCCCTTTGAATAGCATACCATCCTAGATGATGAAATCTAGCCATTTCGTCCTGTCTATAGTAACAAGTTCTGTACAAGCTTTCCAAGCTTCACCAAAATTAGGATCCTTTGGATATAAATTCTTGAGTTCATTGAACCCAACCACCTGAATCTGCATCTCTGTTAGCAATATTTTCCTTTTGCTAAGGGCATCTGCAACCCTGTTAGCCTTTCCACTCCTATGTTTCAAAACAAATGTATAACTCTGCAAAAATTCAACCCATTTCAAATGCCTTTGATTCAACTTTCCTTGACTATTCAAATATTGCAAAGCTTGATGATCAGTATACAAAACAAACTCCTTAGGAAGTAGATAATGCCTCCACTTCTTTAATGCCTGAACTATAGAATAAAATTCCCGATCATAAACAAAATACTTTCTCTTGGCATCATTTAACTTCTCACTAAAATAAGCAACAGGTTTACCTTCTTGGCTCATAACAGCTCCTATTATAGTACCACTAGCATCATAATCTAATTGAAACACCTTATTAAAATCTGGGAGTGCTAAAATAGGTTGTTCTATAACTTTTTGTTTCAACAATTGAAAACTCTTTTTTGCCCCATTAGTCCACTTAAACTCTTTTCTATCCCCTGTCATTGTTTCAGTCAAGGGTCCACAAATACTGCTAAATTTTTTGATAAACTTTCTTTAAAAGCTAGCTAGACCATGAAAAGATCTTACCTCAGTAGCACTCCTTGGATTAGGCCATTCAAGGATAGCTTGTACCTTCTCTGGGTCCATTTTTAGACCTTCTACTGAAACAAAAAATCCCAAATACACTAACTCCTTCACAAAACTGCACTTCTTCAAATTTATCAACAATTTCTCTTCTCTCAACTTCTCAAATACCATAGAAATATGTATCATATGCTCCTCTAATGTCTTACTAAAGATCAAAATATCATCTAGGTAAACAATGAAAAACTTACCCAGAAATTCTTTCAGAACCTCGTTCATGAGCTGCATGAAATTGATCAGTGCATTGGTTAGCCCAAAAGGCATGACTAACCACTTGTACAATCCTTCCTTTGTCTTGAAGGTAGTCTTCCATTCATCTCCTTCTCTAATCTGAATCTAATGATATCCACTCTTCAGATCTATCTTTGAGAAATACACAGCTCGACTCAAATAGTCCATAATATCATCCATTCATGGCAATGGAAACCTGTACTTGATTGTTATCTTGTTTATTTCCCTAGATTCTATACACATCCTCCACTCTCCATTCTTCTTTGGTGCTAATACCACTGGTACAACATAGGGACTTAGACTCTCATAGATCAATCCTTTCTACAACAACTCATGTACTTTTCTGTTCAACTCCTCACATTCTACAAGGTGTCATTCTGTGTGCTACATTATTCGGAAAACTCACTCCTAGAATCAAGTCCATCTAATGACTGATCTTCCTAACTGGTGGTAATCCATCAGGCACATTATCTGATACAATATCCTAAAACTCATTCAACAAATCTGCAACTTCTAAAGGAACATCTACTTCCTCCTTACCAGCTTTTGGAATTAAAGAAAAACACACATGCTCATGCCTCATACCATATAAGAACTTTCTTCCATCAACAAAAGTTATTCTTGCACTACCATAGACCTTTTATTCTATGTCATTCAATGACTTTAGCTTATGTCGCACTCCATCCTTTATCATAGAATAGGTATTCGCACGACCATCATGTAAAGTACATCTGTCAAACTACCATGGTCTACCCAACAACATATGACATACATCCATAGATATTATATCAAATAGTACCTCATCATGGTATCCGCCACTCTTGAACTTCACGAGGCATTGTTCATTGACCATGACCTTGTGGTCATCTTGTACCTAGGCAATCCGATATGGATGTGGGTGTTTCTATCTCTTGAGCTTCAACTTTGTCACCATCTCTTTTGACACCAAATTGTCAGTTCTTCTACTATCAATAATCACATCACAAAAATTACCCTCACACTTGCACCTGGTGTGAAATAGGCTCCTCCTTTGTTCAGGTTCATTCTCACCACTCAGCAGGACTCTTCTATTAATCAGTGTTTCTCCTCTTTTAGCATCTTTAGAATGTGACGATCTGGCATCTTCATCTACATGTGCAACTCTAGCCTAGCCTTCATTTCTCCTTTCTATTCTTCCCTATGGCTGAGGACATTCAAATGCCCTATGACCTTCTTCTCCACAGTGAAAACATGTTCCATGGAAGCCTCCTCTTCCAGATCCTTGTCCTCTTCTTCTTCCTCTCTAATCTCTATTATTCTGATCTTGGAAACAATTGGAATTGTTTCCTCACTGATTCTGACTACTACTGGCCTCATCCTTCTTTTTTGGATCTTCATTTTGGCCACCATATGACCATCCACCAGATCTTCCACCATGACCTCTTCCATTTTGTCTGCTCTCAAACTTCTTGTTCAACTTTTCTTCTACTTTCAGGGCAAACTGGTATGCCTCCTCAATACTATTCATTCAAACTAGATTCAAATCCTCCTAAATTCTTGGCCTCAACCCATTAAGGTAACAGGAAACTTTCTCCTTATCACCTTCTACATGGCCTGTTTTAATGAGGATTCGATAAAACTCATCTGTATACTCCTGAACAGATCTTCCTGCTTGCTTCAAACTTTGCATTTTCTTTAGCAGGTCAAGCTCATAATCAACAGGAATGAACTGTCACTTCAACTTATCCACCATCTAATCCCATCTTGTGATTTTATCCTTTTCCCTTCGATTTCACTCCAATTGGATCTCCTGCCACCAGATCTTCGTATGACCCTTCAGTCTGGCCTTTGCAAACTTGACCCGATCAAGATCCTCAATATCTTCATACTCAAAATATTCTTCACATTCGTTGATCCAGTCAATCAACTCCTCTAGGTTAAGATTCCCTAAAAATGTAGGAACCTCAATCTTAGGTCTTTTCCAAATCTTGGAAATGGCTCAGAAAACCCTTTCTTCTTCTGGATTCAAAACTTCAACTTCTTCTTGATCATCATTTCCTTCTTCGGCTTCATCCTCACTTTTGTTTCTAACATAAAGATTCACTCCTCTGTGAATCTCTTCTTGCAATACTCACACTTGTCTCAGTATCTCTCTAACCTCAGGTGTCACAACACCATCTCTTCCATCGCACTCCCTTCGTGGAGGCATTTTTGCGATGCACACTGAAACCCTAACCACGGTCTTGGTGCAAACTGCCTCACAGTCGGCGATCTATTAACACAAAACCCTAACCCACGGTCCTAGTGCAAACTTCCTCACAGTCGGCAATCTATTTACACACTCACAAACTCCTTCTCTAATACCACCTGATGAAGGGTGCTCCCCTTAATACCACAAACACATAACAGAAATAGAGAAGCAACAACAATTTTCAAGAATAGAAAATGGGCTTCTTATTATCTCCACAAATGTGGAATTACAAACTTTCATAATTATAATATGCAAAGCCACATGGGAATTTTCCTTACAATATTCTATAGGACAAAGCCTCAAATTATTACCCAGATCTCCCCAGAACTGCCCTAGACAACACTATTGGCCTTCTTTATATAGGCAATTTCCACTGCCCGAGAATTTTCCAAAAATTTAGCCCATACGGCCGACCAAACTTAGAATTATTTTATTTTACAATTTATTACATCATAGTCGACTCAAAATAACTTTTGAAACCTGAACATAAATTTTGAAGAAAAATTATTTTCCACCATTTCAGGTGACCCAACTTTCGAAGACCATAAGTCATCGCCAGTTGACCCAATTGACTATTATGACCCTAATCCGAAAAGGCCATGAAGTGCTCTACAGGCTTGACCAGTGAAAGCACTCATCACCCAAATTTTTGACCTCATCTGGGGCCTCTAAAGCCTTCAAAACTGAGTTCAAAGTTTATGTACCCTACTGCCAATACCGAAAATCTTTAATATCTTAAAAACTAGACCTTATCTAGCCATGAAACTTTATCTGCAGGCTAATAAGACTGAGATGAACCTCCACATGTGAAATCAAAACATTTTGAGATTGTATGACCAACTTACTAAATATAGCAAGTTTCGATAAGTAGCAGCTCTACACAAGATAGCCCTTATTGAAAAGCAAACATAAATATTTTTGGGTGATGCAAGATTTACCTTACACCCAGGATGCTCCTGCATCATGAAGGTACTGGAATAAGCAATGCAAATGGTGACACCTCATCCAATGGATCCAGTGACATCACTACATCGATTTATATTGCACAAGTAAGTATGGAACTGCATTATGACAAGTTACATAATACATCGGTTCCATCCCACATAGTTCATATTGAAATATTAGCATGAATAAAGATGCAATATATTATTATTTGCTAACTATTGAAAATCAACCATCGGTTATTGGGCACACTATGCATCGGTGAACTCACACAGAAAGGTTAGGACTACTTACCAGAATGTATCGGTCATTACACAAGCTAAGTGTAAACCGACGGATATCGGTGAATGTTGAATCAACAAAAGTTGTCTTCACAACCTCACCGACAATCATCGGTGAAATATCCAAAATTGGTAGCAACCCCAATGCTTTTCAAAGACACCAAAGATGTTATGAATGTCTCTACCAACAAAATTAGTCTTCATATACTGACAAGTTGGTAAGAATTAATGACAACATAGGGCACAAAAAAGGTTATAAAAGTCTGATGGGTAAACTCATTTTCGCACCCGCGATTTTCGAGCAGAGAAGAGCATACCAAAGTGATTTTAGAGAAATTTGGAAAGTGACCCAACATAAATAAATTTGACATGAAGCATTCAAATTTTTCTAGCAATCACAGAGATTCTGTAAGTAATAACATTCACCGACCACACTATTTTATTTGCAAAAATCCCTAAATATCTGCAAACAAGATGGCATCAACTTCTAGAGTTAAGAAAATTAAGGAAGATAAGAAGAAATCCTTCAATCTTGTCAGTAGAGGCTCGTGTACTGAACCTAAATATAAGCTACACCCTAAAATAGCTTCATAACCTGACGATTCTAGAGCATTCTCCAGAATCCCACCTAGGGTTTTACTGGTAGAGGATGTAAGGTCCTATATTTACTGCAAGATCTCAGAAATAGGAGATCTAGAACTAGATAATGCCTATAGGGAACTATGTGATGATTCTGGAAAGCTCAAAGAAGAGCACAAACATTTGGAAGTAAAGGGACTCACAAATGCACTACATTTTCCCAAGGTCTTCAAAATAGAATGGATAAAGATTGTTCTTAGCAGAGTTCACAAAAAGAATCTATGKCTAAATAAGCCAAAGCCAATAACAAAAGATGTTATTCATGCCGTCACAGGTTATCCTACAACTGATAAACCATAGGCTCACAAGCACCCATCTCTAGTAGAAGTGGAMAAACTAGYTGGTTCTAAATCAGATAAAAGAGCACTAAAGGTCAACACAATAACCGRYGTAGAGCTGAAGTTTGGATCATGTGTTGTCGGATATAAGATCTACCAAGCAATCCGAATGAATAACATATCAAGTATAGCTATGAGCACAACATACAAGATCATCAAATAGGGAAAGAAGATGGATCTTGTAGAGATCCTATTACATCAACTAGAGGAGAACATGTGCACAATAAGTTCTTCAATGACAAACACTTGTACATTTTTTTCCCTCATAATGTGCATATTCTTTTACTTTGAAGAATACTTTCTTTCCATTGGAAAAGTTGTATGGGACACAAGCAGAACCATAACCATTCAGATAGGTGAATTCATAGAATCACTAGGAACAGATTTTGATAATGTTATGCATGAGTATTTCAAAACCATTAAAGAAATGTTGCAAGCCAGAACAAGAATTCCTAAAAATCTGATAGAGGAACACTAAGAAGACATATGTTTCATGGTAGATACTGATTTCACATACATCCAAACAGTAGTACCAAGGAAATCACGGCTTTCAAAATTAGAATATGAAATAAAAGCATGATTAGCTAATGAGTGCATTAAGGCACTATTAAATGAACCAATAGACAACAAGAAACTAAGATTTTGTACCTATAAGAAGGCCAAACAGAAGATTAAAAAAAATCTTGTTGTCAAGAAGGCTGTAAAATAGTAAAAAAGAATGGTGAATAATTTGAAAAAAAAATTGAATATATCTTCTGAAGGAGAAGAAGAAAGAGAAGGTGTAGAGGAACAAGAGGGTATGGAGTAACTCACCGAGGACCAGCTTCCCATCGGTGATACAACATAGAAAAAATAATCAAAGGAAGATAATTCTGATTCACCTGCTCCTCCTCCACTTAAGAAGTCAAGAACAAGGAGTCAAATAGCAGAGGATGCAACTCCTTCTCCCATGGTAAAAGGAAAGGTGTATAAAAGGAAACCTGACACACCAAATGAAAAACAACCAATTAGGGCACTTTCCAAAAGGAGGAAATTTTCTCAGATGAAATGAGGATTTAGAGGACTCAGCTATGGAGGAACTTGATGCTCCAAAACAAGCAAAGGAAATAGTAAAGGTTACATCACCCACTGAAGAGATTGATGAAATATGTAAGTATATTTTTGAAGAAGCATCTCTTGGACATCCTAAGGTTAGGAAATGGTTAAAATGGGATTCTATAGAACAAAATAAGATTGAAGATGCACTTATAGATAAGATGTGCAGACACTATTATATCCCACTATAATTCACTATACGTGATGTACCACAAGAATTGTTAATTAGAATATCTTCTAGATTCACTTTTGCACTCCATGAGGAGAAGAGGATAAGAGAAAGAGTACTTGTTTCTCTTATGCCTCCTGAATCAAAAAGAGAAGAAATCAATGAAATCATGGAAAAACATGCAAAAATTTTCTAACCAAATATGAGAGCTTTTAAATTTCTTAAAGAGAAGCTTATAGAGCTAGAACAAGAAACCCATGATACATGGAACAAGATACTCAATCCTGCTGAGAAGAGCAGTTATGAGAAGGAAATCATCAATCAGAGAGATAACTCAACAGCTGAGTTAAACAGTAAAGAAGTAAAAATAACTGGCCAGAAATAGATTGATATTATATATGAAGAATGGCCAAAAGACGGTGAAGATAATCAAGTACCAGCAAGTCCAATACACATCAGTTTAGATGATGAAGAAGTTACCAAAGAAGAATTTTCAATAAAAGGTAACTTAACTGATGATATAAATGATGAATCATGGTTAGATGACATTTTCAATGACACCACAAGACAAGACCCTGCAATAGAAGTTCAAAAAGATGAAGACATAAATGCTACAAAGGGCAATACCGATGGATAGGATACATCTATTGACACTGCAATAGTCAATACACCTACAAACATGAATATTTTAATAGATGCTATTAATATTTAGTCAATTCAGGAAAAATCATCTAAGAAAGATGATAATATACCCAAGCATATGGATACAGATGAAAACAAAGTTGTATCCAACACTCAAAATGATATAGATACATAAATGAAGGATGCAACTGACAATCAGTAAGAAGTATCAAATGACCAAAAAAAAGAAGCTGATAATAAAATAGAGGATACACCGAGAAAGGGTGAAGAAAAAGATAAAAGTGAAGGAGTGAAGCAGGATGAAGGTATAAAACTTAAAGAAGACACATCTGTTGATACCCCTAAGGGAAATGAGGAGATGTCTTCACCAAACTAGCTATTGGACTCACAACAAATACAAAAGGATCCTCATCTTCTCAAACCTCAATTACCAAGTCAACCCAATCTCAAGATTTACAGATGGTAGTACATAAATGTGTCACCCAGCCAAAGAAGAAGAAGAAGAAAATAGTAAAGAAAGACATCTTGGCTGTTACACTGGATGAAGTAATACAAGTTCCAAACTGGGATATTACCACTTTGGATAGTGATAAACTTCAAGATTTTGGAGTGCTATGTCAAAGAAAAGCCATTCAAAAGAAAATGATACAAGAACACAGGGAAACAATGAAACTTGACAAGGCAAGAGACATTCTCCAACAACTTGTTCCTGAGGTAAAACTTGAAGCAAATACTATAGTTAAGGAACAAATAACTATTCTTACCGATGCAATCTTAGAGAAGAATATCGATGCAGAACAAGCTATGGAAGAACAAGTAGAAAAGAAGTATCAATACAAATTAATTGATAAAAATAGCCAAGAAGTGGCACTGAACAAGGTAAAGCTCTCTGAACTGACTGATCAATTAGAGCCAATGATTGCTGAAGCAATTAACTTAGTTCAAAAGATGTGCATGCTTCAAAAATTTACAAAATAAAATAGTGACAAGTTAGCAGAGATAGATTCTAATGTCACAGAAAGTGCACAAAGCCTAACCTCAAATGTAGATAGTATCAAGGAACATCATGACAAGGTCATTGAAGCTAATAGGCTAAGGCAAGAAATATCAGATGCTAAAACACAACTAAGAGGTGAGATTATAGAACTACATTATAGAACTACAGGCACACATTCTGCCTAATCTTACTATTCTATAGCAGCATATTTTTGAAGCAAGAAACCTTATTGCAACCCCAGAGATGTCTGTAGTAGACAACATCTATGATATACATGTAAGGATATCACTGGAGCACATGGCTCTAGAAATTCTAAAAGATAAATAAGAAAAGATGATGGAGGAGATCAAGTCCTCACATTCCCACCTTTTTGAAAAGTTGTAAGTACCTTTGCCTTTAGAATCAAAAAAGGAGGAATAGAAAGGAAATGTATATTGTATGTACAGAATGAACAAATATATAAAGATAGTTATGTACAATATATATCAGAAAAAGGGGAAAAGAAAAGTACATAAGGATATGTATATATACTTACACTTACCAGCATATACATAGGGGGAGTCATTCAAATGACTAAGGAAGGAGTATACATAGGTGTACATACTAATACAGTCAGTATGTTGCACATATCAATGTTTTTTATACTAATGTCAAAGGGGGAGATTGATGACATTAATTTTACCATTAGTACACTTAGTGAAAAACATTGACAGAGATCATCGGTACAAGCATTACCAGTGGACTACAAGCATTACTAGTAGACTACAAGCATCACCGGTGAGCATCGAGCATACCTGATAGAACACAAAGATCACAAGAAAATGGTATGGAATTGACTGACAAACACTGAAAAGTGTTGCACCAACGAAGCAAAAAAGAAATCACCGATGGGTCAATAACATAACATTGAGATCATCACCGACGACACAGTTTTTAGAACAAAACTGATGAAGCAGAAAAGGCATACCCAATGACCATTTCAAGAAAGGAACACCGACAACAAAGAAAACCGACCGTCAAAATTGATAGTTAGTTAGAGAACCCACAAATAGTGGATCTGAGTTTTACACGTCAGATAAAGCAATGTAATTCTATTTATAGAGTTTTAATTTGTTTTAAATCATAACTTGAGGGTCAAGCAAGATTTATGTAAATGTTTTAAAGCATCCTAATAGATCTAAAACATTTCTAACTAAAGATCAAGGTCAAGTTGTAATCTTGGATCTCGAGTTAACTTGCAAAGCGTGAATCAAGAATTGAGCCAAAATATAGGATAAATAGATGTTCAAATCAATTGTGAGTTATGAATTCATTGTTTTTGATAGCCATGAAGAGAATCTAAGGAGCAGAAGGAAGAATTCATGCAAAGTTCAAATACAAATCATATCAGTTTTCAAAAACACACAGAGGCTACCGACGATCAGACAAAGGTATTGTTCAATCATGGAAGGATGATTACTCATACATAGGAAGCTTTATTGGATCTATTATCAGCAATAGAGATTGCATACATCATCAGATGAAAGACTTATGTAGTTGCATTCTAACAAGTGCATCACATCTAAAATCCTTTTATAGAAGGTGAACTTAACCATTCTTTACAAATTTCTTAATAGAGTGCACACTTAACAGTGTTGCTAAAGCTTCAAACAAAGTAGATCTTAATAGGTCTCCACTGTAATACTCCTAATAGGGTAGGTCATCAGAAGTGACCAATTGTAAGCCTTAACCAGGCCCTTCTTATCTGCAAATAGTGAAGTCTTGTGGGTAACAATCCCCACTACAGTTTTTACTTCCTAACAAGAGTTTTCTGCTATATCATATCTTGTGTCATGTGTTATCTATTTTCATAAATTTTTATTTTATGGTTACATATTAAAGAACTTATGATATCATTACATATAGATAATGAAGGATGAATAGTTAGATAAGATAATTTACAAATTGATGATTAAGGGTTAATTGGATAACCAAGAGAAATTATAGAGGTATTGGTTCACCCCTCCCCTCTCAGTGCATCATTCCAATATAATTCTAACACCATATCCACCTCTTTTTCCTCTATTATCTCTTCCTTTGCCTATACCTCTGGTGGTGCCTTAATCTTGTTTCTGCCTTAATGGTGGTGCATCATTCCAATATAATCTGGTGGCACTTCTGAATAGTATCAGGATTCAAGAGACTAATTTCATCTTGTATAGCCCACTTGAGACCATTAAGGTATCTAGCAACCTTCGCCTTCTCATCCTCTACAACTCAAGATCTCTTGCATAATCTCTAAAATTATTCAGTATAGGATTTCACATCTAAGTCATTTTGTCTTAGACTTGTCTTCTTTTATGCAATTGGATTTCATAATCCTCACAAAAATAAGATTCTCTAATTTTTTCAGTCATGTCCTTCCATGTGGCAATGGGCTTCTTTCCTTCATTCTCTCTCTCATCTTGGATAAATTTCCACCAAGTGAGTGTAGACCCTCTAAGTCTAGCCTTGATAACTTTAACCTTATGAGATTTGGTAATGCCATCACATTCAAAGTGATTCTCTAGTCCTTCTATCCAATCTATGACTATCTGTGGTTCCATCTTTCCACTAAAGATAGGAACTCCTTCTAGTGATTTACCACTCAAAGCCTTTAGTGTCAATCTGTCTCTAAGAAATATATTCTCTTCTTCCTACTCATCTACCTTCTTTTCCAACTCTAAATTTTTCACCATTATAGACTCTACTAGTTGGAAAATTCCCCACAAGCCTAATCAAACATGCTTTAATACCAATCTGATAGAGATTTTCCAAGGTGTTCTTGCACAAACACTATCTAGGACTTTCCTTGTCCTAGCATTCCCTAGATCCTAAGCTCACTTCTAGGACATTGATAGTATTTTATCTTCTTTCCTAAAACTATTCTAACTCAACTTCAACAATTAGTCTCTTTGTGCTTCACCTTGAGGGATCACTAACATTAAGGTTACATCAACTCTTCACTCTTCCTTGGACAACTCCAAGTGCAAACTCTTCACAAAATCTTCACAAGTGATGTAGGGGTTGAAACTCTTGCTAAGACAACTTCTTACCTCCCAAAAAATCCCATTTTAATAGGAAAATAATGGTTCTACAAAATATCTCATGAAAACCAAGGTTTTTTGTCTTTTAGGCCTTCTTGGTTAATTAAGCCTGAGTAATAGTGAGCCTACTCAGTTAATGAAACCTGAGTAATAGTGAGACTGCTCTGTTAATGAAGCCTGATTAACAGTTATTTTTTCCCACTTAACTCACAAAAATTCAAAACACTCTTAAAAACAAAATTTATATCCTAACACCCTTTTTTGAGACCTAAAGGTTTCTGGTGCTCTTAAGGTTCTAGGATGCTCAGATAGTGGATTCGTAGAATTCAAGGCTAATAGGGAAAATAGGGCTATTTTTAGCAATTTTCTATTTTCTATTTGGAATCTATCTTAACGGATTGCCTAATGCTTGATCCTCTCCAAGGATATCTATACAACCTCTATGCTTCTGAATCCATGTTTGGTTCTAGTCTTTTAATCCTTCCCCTACAATTACACGTCATTCATTTATTATCATGCACCTAACTGGGCACACTGGACTCACCTAGGGAATGAGATTAAAAATAAAAAACTCACTCCTCTAGACTCCTACTTGCATATGTACACTATACAGAGGCTTTCCTAACATATTCATCCAGACCCAGGTGATTTACGCGGTTGGATTCTATGGGGGAGCCATAAAACTAAAAACCCACACTGTATACTCCAGCAACTACACAATCTACAAAACAATTTACTAAGATAAAAAAATGAACTCAAAAATACTAAAATATTCAAGAGAAAGTACTTATAATTGTCTCTAATACATAGTAAAAAGACTAACTCTTGTGATTCAATCCATACAATGACTCATAAACATGATGCAACTTGACTATCACTGAAAAACCAGAACACAAAGCTTCATTCACTTTCCAAAATTACATTCCTTCACACTATGCCTCGAGAAGTAGGATCCTTTTTTCCTTAATATGTCATGCCCATGATTCTAGGCCATTACAGAAACTACCCATTATGTTCTTTGAAAGGAATCCATTTTTTCCATTTGTTGTCATGCAACATTAAAAGTTGCTAAAATATTGGTAACCAACATTATGACAACAGTACATCTTTTTGTAGAATTATAGCTAATGTTGGAATTAATGGGAAGTGTGTAGTGAGAGGGGAGGGATGAATCTGTACCTCTAAAACTTTTGTATCTTTTAACCTTTATCCCTTTTATTTATCAAATGTTTATCCAACCATCTGTTCTATACTATCTTTATGTAAGATTTATCAATTCATAAACTTAACCATACATGTGAACATTCATAGAAACATTCATGAAAGTAATTGACACATAAAATAAGATATGATATTGCAAAAAACTCATGTTAGGAAGTAAAAACTGTGGTGGGGATGGCCCCCAAAAAGTTTTCACTATCTGCAAATTAGAAGGGGCCAGTTAAGGCTGACCATTTGATCACTTCTGATGATCTACCCAGTTAAGATTATCTATGGAGACCTCTTAAATTGTACTCGGTTATGATCTTTAGCAACACTATTGAGTGTGCACTTAGTTAAGAGATTTATAGTTGGACTATTAAACCCACCTTCCTTGAAAGGATTTTTATACATTGCTTCACTTGTTAGAATGATAGAAAATTATAATTTGACCTAGTGTATGCAATCTCCTATTGATGATTACAAATCCATTTAAGATTACATGAATAATTATATCACCTAATGTGATTGAATAATACTTCTGATGCTCAATAGTCTTTGTTCTTGGTTCTTGCTAACCAAATTCACCTTTTGTTGTTCTTGTTCATAAAAATTTCAATATGATCCATAGATATACTCATATGATTCATTCATCCTCTCAACAATTCTCACATCATATTCAAACCCTATAATGAATGATTTCATCATCTATTTATAAGATAGATTGACCTAATCAAGTTTCACGTAAAATAATGTTAACTCTAAGATCATAGGTTTACAACTTTACCTTGATCTCCTAGACTATGTGTTTTAAATCAGTTAAACTGATTAAAGAACTTACATTATTGTTTATTGTCCCTACAGAAATGGTTTTAAAAACAAATCAAGACTCTATAAATATAACATGATTATTTTATCTATCGTGGAGGTCAGATCCAATTTTCACAGGCTGTAATGACTTTAAGTTTTAGATAGTCGGTTATGCTCTGAAGTCAGTTAGACTATCTTTCAGGTTCCTTGCTTGAACTATCCTCTCTATTTCCTCTGTTATTTTTCTTTCATTTTGCACTATGACTTGCTTGTCGGGTTCCACTTTCAGGTTCCTCTTTATCCTTTCCATTTTTCAATTTTGGTTTACACATTAAACTGTGTCGTTGGTTTTCTTTGTGCTTAGCAATTTTTGGTGATCTCTCATATCTACATTTTTGGTTTTCTCTTTGTCTTGTCTTTTAGTGTATGCTTACTAAAAGTTTTATTTTCATACTAGTGGAAAATTAATGTCATCAATCTCCCCCTTTAACATTAGTATCAAAAAATGATATGTGCAAAATACTAACAAAATGTTAAGTATGTACAACATATATAATCCTTACTCATTTCATGACTCCCCCTATGTATATGTTGATATATCATTATTTTCCCCTTTGTAGTATTGTATAGTTTCCTATCTATACATATCTTTATTTTCCCTCTCTTTTGATATTAAGGACAAAGGTGTATACCTTATCGCTTATCAAAAATGTGAGAGTGTGAAGACTTCATGTCTTCCATAATTTTCTCCCATTGTTACTTTAGGTTCTCTAGAGCCATGTGATCGAGTGTAATCCTTGAGTGCATATCATAGACATTGTCTGCTACATACATCTTGGGGGTTTCTATCAGTTGCCTTGC
>MU227487.1:0-25538 GCA_018584345.1 Thuja plicata
CATGTGTGGCTTCCATGTGTGATAGTTATGGGGTGTCAGCCGGGCCACAGAGGGGTCCGACATTGAGAGAAGAATAAGACGGAAGTAGAAGGGTCAATTTCTGAAAGTAAATAATAGAAAGTAAAATACACCCCCCACAATGTATAATCCTATCCCCTATGCACCACAAATAATCAATTACTAAAAGCACACAAAGAAACAAGGAGAAAACCTGAGTTCCAGAAGCTGAACAGGAGTAGAAAGGAAGGTATGATTTTGACTATAAGAAATAGCAACCAAATGGAAAAATTAGGAACTAAGACCTATACCAATGCGTCCATCTTGGAAAGACCTTTCCGACGATATAAGATACTTGCATTTTTGAGTCCGTTTGCTCAAGTTACAAGCAAACAACCAACAGGACCCCCAAAAAACAAGTCACTGGAAAAAAACAGGCATGGCTTTAAAATTGACGGTCGTTTGGCCGTCGGCTGACGTCCGGTTGACATCAGCTAACATCACTGTGATAGTTGGGTGGCTGTCAGGTGGCGATCGGGCAGAGGCCATGCACTGGTGGTGCCCGAGCGGATGCCTGGCGGTGAGTGGGCGCCGACAGTGGCGGCCGAGCTGCGGTTAGGCGGTGGCTGGGCTCCGGTGGCGCTTCGGTGCTGCGGCCGACGGCGGCGGCTCTAAGGTGGCGTGTGGGTGGCGTGAAATTTTTTTCACAGCAGGTGTTGTTTTAAACGCAAAAAATCAATAAAAAATGATTTTTTTCTTTTTTTTGAAAAATTTCTCATTTTGCGTGTCCGTACGGCCCTAACAGGCCAAAAACATTTCGCCTGTGCTCACGGAGGCTAAAATAGTCAAGTTTTATATGATTTTGACTCTCTCAGGCCTTCTGAATGTAATGGCAAAGTCTGTTTCTGCTCAATCTTCTCCAGAAGATCGTGCCTCCTCCAAAGTGACAAAAAAACTCAGAAACGCTGTGGCTGTCGTCTTCGAATCGAGGCTTCAAGAATCTTCAACCTAGGCAGCGACAGGGTGGCTCTGATACCATGTAGGATTTGTGAAACATGCAAATCCACAGAACACCAAGAACACCTGCATGCAAAATACCTAGAGCTGAAATGACACCTCTGAGAGAGAAGCTAGGGTTTGGAAAATCTCAGCGGAGTGAGAGCAAAATTATTATTTCCAAAAGAGAATGAAAAAGCATTACAAAGTTCAACCTTTAAAGGTGAACAAACCCTAAAAACATAAAGGCTAGGTTGTGCAATATAATTAATATAAAGTATTAATTATATGCACCTAAGAGCTAGCTTAAGCGAAAAAGAGTAAGAACTAACTGATTACTCTAACAAAGACCCCAAAGAGGGATCCAAAGAGGATGAAGCTAGAAATCGCTAGGGCCAAATTTAAAGAAAGCATCCAAATGGGGATGATAGCATTAAGCCAGGTCTTCAGGCAACAACATGCTTGAGATTTTTTCAGGTGGATGTATTACTTTTTGCTGGGTATCAACATGGGCGAGGAATATTTTGACTAGGCTGTCATAATCTCAAACCATGTGGACTCCCAGTTCCTTCAACTGGCCAAGAAGAAGAAGTTTTATATGACTTCTTACATTCTCTGGGCCTTGGCACAACAATGGCCCCACACCAATGGGCTACTCACAGAGGGCGTACTTGGGATCAGCTTGGGCTAGAAGACCCCTTGGGATCATTTCCCATAGATTCGATGGGAGGCTAGCTTCCCCAGTTTTTGCCGGGTAAACAATGCCTTTGTTTACTACCACCTACTCACACCCACCTGGGACGCAGGATACCACCTATCCACGGAGGCAATGAATTTTATCCGGAGCTATGGACATTACTACATCTAGTTTCAATAGCATAGATACATTAGGGTGACCAGCTTCTCCAGGAAACCCTATTTATTGCCCAAACATTACGGGGAAAAGATAATTCTCCTGGAGTATTGCAGGCAGATAATGGAGCTGCACGCATTCTTTGCCTTGAAGAAGGTAATGGATACTCAATTCCCAATCACTTGTGGGAACTATTCATGTTGTCTGGCCACCACTAAAGAAGTGGATAATGAGCTTAAATGCTATAGTCTGGCAGAATTTTACTTAGCACGGAAATAATTTGATCCACATGAAAAGATTGCAACGGCACTCCCACGGGCATCAGAGCCACATAAATACCACATGGAGGACTTCTAGGAATATTTTCAAGATGACGTAGAAGTTCGGGGGTGGCATTATGTCAGAATGACTACAGGAATGATGGAGAGATTAAAGCTCCAGATATTCCTGGAAGACTTCTCAGACACTGGATCCATAGAGGATCCCCAGTACAAAGTGAAAGGGATCTATAAATTGGCCCTCCCACTAGTGAATTGGGATGCCTGGGTAGGGCCCACAATTGAAGAGTTCACTCACAATATAGTGGAATGCAGCCACCTCTATTTCAAGAAGGTGTGCCTCGGGAGTGTCTGTCGGGCAGCCCAGCCGATACCAAATTTTCTTTGGGGGCCAGGACTTCTTCACAAGGAGTAGACAAAGGAAAAGGAGTAGTGACAACTCCAACCTCACAAGAAGTCCCCATGAAAGAAAAAATAAAACAATTAGTAGCAGCCTCCCAACAAATGCGGGAGAATTTGATCACACAGCTGGCTACTTTGGTGCTTATGGCCGAACCAATTTGTCCTCCCTCTTCCCCTTCACTAGTAGCCTTGATGGTTAAGGCAACAGGGGTGGATCCGACAGAGAAAGAAGCAATAAGGGATGCGGGGCCACCCTTGATCACTATGAGAAAGAAGAGGCTTGACCCAAAGCCCAAGAAAGAGCTAGAGCTAGGGATGCCCCAGATTCCACAAGTTGAGATCCTTTCTTCTGACTCCCCAAAACCATAATGGGAACCAAAGCCTATCAATGTCCCCACCAATCCTCCTCCATAGGATGAGTTTGATGATGTTTTTTCAACCGGCGAGTTTGGTAATCTGCATGGGGACATCGAGCAGACAAAGGCTAAAGTCCCAACACAAGAGGAAGCTTTGGAACAAGAACCTACGCAGGAGCAGGAAGAGCCGAAGGAAATAGAGCAATAAATTGCCCCTGAGGTCCTGGAGATACAAAATACAGGGGTGGACCAATATAAGTAGAATGAACAAGTGGCATCCACTGAGGGAATGGACCTACGAGAGAAACCATAACCTTAGCCATTGCATTCCAAGTGCCACTCCCCATGGTGAACTTTGGGCAGGTAATAATTGCGGCCCAAAAATTGAATCTCATTTTGATACCTCCCCCATTGCAAAAAGATATACCCATGGAAGAATAAATCCTAGCGACAGAGGCCAAAGAAAAAGAAGAGCGACAAGAGGAAGAAACCCCCGGGACAACCAATGAGGGCCGAGATAAAGTAATCGATGCAGAAGACAAGGCCAAAGAAATAGACATCATCAGAGAAGACGTCACTCATGAATCAAGGGGTGCGGAGAAGGAGCCAGACAAGACTCACACCATTGAGGATTAGCAGCAGTAAGCTACTGGGGAAGAATCTAAAGAACATACTTTGGCAAATAAGCCACCCCTGCCACCTCAGTGGTTGGTCAAAAGCAAGAAAAGAAAAGCTCCATCCACCCCTAGAGCTCATCTCTCCTTGGCTGAGATGATGGCTCAGGTCTAGAATCCACCAAAGGAAAAAAAATCCCAGACGGTTCATACTCTTCGAACTAGGCCGGGTGGAGAAACAGTTACAGTTGTGGAAACACCTCCCCCAGACGTCGATGAGGCAACTGCCAAAGCCAGAGTTTATGATATCACGAAGATATCATTGGGAAAAAGAGAAAAATAGGGCAAAGTGAACCTATTGAAAGAGGCGATCAGAGCCGTGGACGCCCGTTATGAAAAGGAGGCCCAAAGGCTCAAAGCAGAAAAGGAGAAGCCAACAAACCTTATGGGGTTGCTTACTGAGCTGGCCCAGCCTATCAGTGCCATTCCTCTGGAGGTCTCCACATCTAATGCTCCATTACCATAGAGTGACATAGACTCCTTGCAAAAAATGAAGAAGAAGGCCCAAGCGGTCGATGAGTGGGTCGCTCTGCAGATAGGAAACACTTGGCGCTTCCTGGTATGCACCCTCCCGAACCTATATATGGCTCAACATGTTCTGCATTAGGAAAAAATTATTATCAACCTATGGGAGGGTGATATAGAAAATTATGAAGCATGGAAGGTAGAACTTGATGAACTCCTCGGCCTTGGGGAGGAAATGGTCTCTGAGTCTGGGATTCTAGGAGAGGAATCACTCAATTTTGTGAAAACCCAACACTCCAAACTTGACCTCACATTGGAGGTGCTCAAGAAACTGGTAGGGGTTTTGCATGATAAAATCAACTTGGTCTAGTATTCTTCAAATTTTTATAAGGCATTTGTCACAAAGGTCTCCGGGGTTGACCCGTTCAACACTGATACATGCCCACCGGAGGAATACATTTTGGGGAAGTTGGATGAGTTAATAGAGTCAAGATATCAATCCCCGGAGGGAGTGAATGGAACTAAAATGGTGAGGCTGACTCGTGTGATCCTTAGTGGTCATGATGTGGAAAAAATGGCCAATGAATTCAAGATGAATATTCTGGAGCTAGGGGAATAGATCAAGGTGGCCAAGTACCGACGGTCCACCCTCAAAGAGATTAACGAAGATGGAATCTCCCGCCTCTTCCATAACTTCAATGATAACAAGAAACAATAAAGTTTCTCCGGGGATCAGAGAAAACCCCAACATTTTGTATTCTTTATTCTTCCAGAACACAAGTTCCCAGATCCCAAAAGCCCAGATCCCAAGTTTTGTATTCTTTTAGGTGATCTATGTCCCGATCACCGAGGCTGACTAGTCACTTTCAAGCAGTTAATAAAGGTTGTCAAAGGTTGTTAGAGGATAGATAGATACATTAAGGCACGTCAGATCAACAGTTGGTACTCTGATGAATGATCTTCTCGAGGCACCACTTTAGATATACACCTAGCACATTGGAGACAGGTTGTTGCATTTCCCATTTATGAGGCATGTAGCCTCGATCCCCAGGGGATCTGATTTCTTCCTTCTCTCTCTTGGCTCTCTTCTCGGGGCTAATTCTTCCATTCCATCTTGTTGTCTTATTCTTCTGACATGTCAGGCCTATTCCATCTCAAGGCCTTTTGTAGAGTGGCACAGGTAGTACCGGCCACCAGATAGTATATTATATTATATAGTGTAATGTAAAATAGGGTTAGGGTTAGGGTTAGAAGAAAATGTGTATAAATAGTAAGTCTGACCCTTTTCTAGAGGTTGGAAAAATTGATGATTTTGCAGTCCATCATAATAGAGAAGCAGTATTTTCATTTCAGTTGCAGAGCTCAATGCTCCTTGGTCTTTAAGCTTTCAGTAGTTTGATGCTCCCTTGGAGCCACCATTGTACCACGCACTAGTGCTTTCTGGAAGGAATGTTAATGAAGAAGAGATGGTTCTTGCAATGATGTTGTTGGCACTTTGTCTTCCAAGTTAATGGTATTTTATGTTTAATGTTCTTCATGTCTTCTGCTCTGATGTCTTAAGTAGATTAACGACCTCCTTTCTCTTGCTACTGACCAAATATGAACTGATGGTTGTGTATTTTGTTGGTATTTAGTATAGTTTATCAGAGCATTATTGATGTATTGAATGTTTAAGCATAACTATAAGTAGATGGAATACTTCTAACCCTACAGGATCTTTTTTGATTTATTTGCTAAGTGTAGAATGCTTGGAGAAACCCCACCTTCCTAAATCCCTAGAGAGAATGAGTTGAAGAAACCAGTTATCCCCCTCGAAAATAGTCACATCTCCCAACTGAGCCCCGCACCGTCACAACCTGACTCCTAGGTGGTTGGAGGCCTGGGGAATCTCATTTCCCCAAACAACCTTTATAGGCAAAAATGGCTGGTACCCCTGGTACCCGGTGAAAACTTATGAATATTGGTAGACCCGGTCACCAAAGTCCCGTCAATAGAAACTAGCACTAGAAGGAGGGCATGAACTCATCCCCCTCTCAAGATTCTAATTTTACACCTCCCTAGGGTTCCCCAAGCCACAAGTTTAGGAGTCAAGACTTCAGTGGGATTGGGTCTTTCTCCCTAGCAAAATTTGAGAGAATCCTTAGGTCAGCCCCAAACCCTAGAAGATTTGTCAAACTCAAGCCTCCTACTCAAAAGAAATGGACCCCAAATACCACACCACCCACTATTGTCTTTGTGTCCAACATACCTCAGAATATCCATACTTCTCAGGCAATCCCAGGAACTGGCGCTCAAATTATTCAAAATCTAGTTCCCCCAATGGCTGCATATTTTGGTAACACCGAGTCTCCTATGGGAACTTTTCTGGGCGCAATCAATGAGTTACCCTCACACCCAGAGAAGATTTTCCCACGATATGAGCACTTAGGCTCACGAACTGCAAAAGGACACTTACAGGCATATAAGGATGCCATGAACTGACACTGGATCGAACATGAAGATGTTGTGACTCAGATGTTTCCCCTATCCTTAGGGCAGGGTGAGCTGAGCTGGTACCTAAACCTTCCCGCCAACTCCATCAACAGTTGGTAGGACATGGAGGACACCTTTTTGGCTTCTTTTCACGTACATGTGGACCCAGCTTTGTCCCATAGCTAGTTCATCTCCATTAGAAAGGAACCCAATGAACCTCTTGTAGCATTCAACCATCGGGTCCAACGCACCTTGAAGCGGTGCACAGGCCCTTTTATTCCATCCCAAAAAGTAACCATACAGACCTATCTCAATGTGATGGATCCCTTCGTTGCCACTCTCCTTTGGAGAACAACCACCGTGGGTGACTGGGACACTTTGGAAAAAGTTTACAACCTAGCCTTAGAGTTGTCCCGTGGCCTCAACAAGTCCCTAGGCGGGATTGGGCAGAGCAGACCCTTTAACATGATCCCTGGTGGAATAGCGTACGGTGGGGTATGTAACCCCAATCTGGCAATGGGTGCCCCCATGATGGCAATGAATCCCCTGCCACTGCCAATAGACTAGCAGGCCCGATATGTTTATCCATCATAGACTCAATCGATACCAGGTCTGGAAGTCTTCCCTTGGAATCAGCCGCATCAGACACAATAACCTCAGATACAACAGTCTGGAGTGCCCTTCTTTCAGTCGTCCGCATCTAGAGGATTGCCGCCCTCAACTCTAACAAATACTACTGCCTTCCCAGGAAACCAACAACAACAACTGTCGCATTGTGATGCAAACACTCAGTTGACCACCGAGGTTGAATCCCTCTGGCGAATTTTGTCTACCCTAACTATGGACATGGGGCAGCTGAAGGCGGGGTCTTATGCACCCCAGAATTCTAATTCCTAGAGTGGGAATATCTTCTCCGGCCAATGAAATAACAATGCCGGGGGAAGAAACTTCAATAATGGGCCTCGGCCCAATCAACAGTAATGGAACAATAACGTGAACACTGGAGGCCTGCCTCCAAACCAAAATACCAATCAAAGTAGTGCTGGGCCATCACATTTCACACCAGTCACAGACTTCCAGCCCATGACCAATTGGTGTAGACTGCATGACATAGGCTCCCACAATGAGGTAAACTGTGCCATGCTGGAGAAAGTCATCATGATCTCCCAGTTGGACAAACAAAAATCGCATGATGCTACTCCCTAAGAGCCTCTTGTGCAAGAGTCAACCCACAATGTCTTAACCTATGAGACCATCTTCTTTGGAACTTCTGGGGAAGATGAAGAAGAATCTAAATTGCAAGGATTCTTTGATGAATTGATCGCATCCTTTGAGGCTAATGCCTTCACCAACACGCAGACTCCATACAATAATCAGAGTCAAGCTGGTAAAGGACTAGCTTACACACCTATACCTCCCACTAGGGACACTCCCCCTGGGATAATGCAAATGATTGGCCCGCCCCTCTAAAAGGTTCTAGCTCTAACCAAGAGAAAGACCTTGCCGAGGGAAGTCACCAATTCCTAGGAGGAAGATTTGACATTACAAAGGTGTTAGAGCAGACCACCACCTCCATGACCCTGATGGAGGTTTTGCTAAACTATCTTGAGCAGAAGAAGTCCCTTCTAAAGCTCTTGGGAAACCTAAAATTTGTCAGTCACCCACCTAAGACTCTCTTTTGAGGACGCCAACGCGGCTATCTTCCAGGGAAACAATGAAGATCCTCCTTTCCTACTAGGCCTGAATATCCAAGGAAAAAACATACACAACTACTTAGTACACTCTAGAGCTTTGGGCAACATCATGCCCATTTCCATATGCCAGAAGCTCAGATTCCATCCCACCCCATCTAACAGTGCAGTGATTCAATTGGACAAGACTGCTGTGAAAATGGTGGGGGAATTGAAGAACATCCAGATACAACTTATCTTGGACCCTAGGATATCTAACATAATTGATATCCAAGTGGTGGACACCCCAGAGACTTATGGGATGTTATTAATTTAAAATTGGTCTAAGTCCTTGAACGGATAGTTTTCGACTGACTTCTCCCACTTATGGCTCCCCTGGGAAGGAGAATCAAATAAGATCTGGGTTGAAAGTGAGCCCCAAATGAAGTAGACCCTTACCGAAGTCAGGAGGGTTAGTGAGGTCTTCCTCTTTGAGACTTCCTTGGGAGTGTACCGACCCTTTGAAATCTTAACATTCAATTTCACCCCCGGGGAGGATCCCATAGTGCTGCAGAGAACCCAGGACCTAGAAGGAAAGTTGAGGGTTGAAGTTGATTCTCAGAGTGTTGTAGCAACCCCCACTACACTCTTGTCTGATACTTAGTGTAAAGTACACTATCAGAAACATTTAGAGCTAGAGTGTGGACTTTCCTTTCCATTGCTACCTGACACATCGACGCCTTCAAGAATAAAGAACCCATAGTTGATTCCCTGGAGCCCAGTATTCCTACTAGAAGCACTCCTTTGGTGCCATTTCCCTAGGAACCTCAATTTCAAATGCCTCCTAAGGTAAACACCACCCATATGCCAACTGTGCAAGAAGAAGCTCCTCCTAAGTCTCCCAAAAACAATCCAAAGGCTACTCCCACTCCCTAGCTCTAGGACACAAGTAATGATTTGTGGACCCTCAAGTTCGACGGGTCCCGATCTAAACAAGGCTGCAGGGCCGGGGTAGAATTAATCAACCCGCAAGGGAAATCCTTCCTCGCATCCTACAGAATGTAGTTTGACTGCACTAATAATGTTACGGAGTATGAGGCTCTGGTCCTTGGGCTCTTATTTGCATTAAGGAAAGGAGTCACCTATCTCCAGGCTTTGGGTGATTTAGAGTTGATTGTCGAACAGGTCCAGAGTCAATATACATGTCATGAAAAAAGGTTGGCTGCATATTGCAACTGGACGTGGAGCCTTATTGAAGATTTTGATGCCTTTGGCATCGATCTTATTCCCTTGTGACGAAATTATGTCCCGGATGCCCTCATTGTTTCTGCCAGTACACTTTAGCCCATGGCCGGCTCGCGACTCTAGATATTTTTAGTTGAAATGGTCTCCACCCCGTCCATTCCAGATAATGTCACCCACTTTTAGGTTTTTGAGGATGATCAACATATCCTAGCCTTCATGGCTAAAGTTGGCATCTTTGAGGATCAGATAGTGGAGGAAGGAGACCATGATGATACTGAATAGGGTGACGAAGATGATGGGATCATGGATCTACCCACTAACACCATCCTAAAGGGGATGGTCAAGCTTGAATGAATCTTTGACTCAGACCCTCAGGGTCGAGAAAAAATGTCATCCTCATCCGAGGGAGGAAAATTCAAAAAGGTAAACATCAGCCAGCCCGGTGAAGAAAAGATGATACACATTGGCACCTCTTTCTCCCCTGAGGAGAAGGAGAAGATTCTCATGATTCTTTGAGAATACATAGACGTAATTGCCTGGGGATATGAGGATTTGAAAACATATGACACATCCATTATGACTCATACCATCCCCTTGAAACCTGATACTAAATATTTTTGGCAAAAGTAATGACCAGTCAACCCACTGATCGAGCCTCTAATTTTTCAAGAAATGGAAAAATTGCTCTTTGCCTGGATAATCTTTCCAATCTAACACACTACGTGGGTTGCCAATTTCGTCCTTGTGAGAATGAAGAGCGGTGAAATTTGCCTTTGTGTGGATTTCTAAAACTTAAATAGGGCCTCCAAGAAGGATAATCACCCTCTCCCCTTGTTGGATGAGGTGTTGCAGATAGTAAATGGATCCCAAATGATATCATTCTTGGATGGGTACTCCAGGTATAACCAAGTCATGGTTAAGTATGAAGACAGAGAAAAAACAACGTTCACCACCAAGTGGGGAATGTTTTCATATAGGAGGAGGCCCTTTGGTTTAATTAACACAGGGACCACATTTCAAAAGCCTATGGACATCACATTTGAAGGCCTTCTAAATTAGTGCATAATCATCTACATGGATGATTTGACCATCTCTTTTCGGGACAGGCATGAACATTCTACCCAGCTCGCCCAGATCTGTGAGAGATGTCACTGGTATGGAATATCTCTCAACCCCAAGAAGTGCATATTCAGGGTCACAGAAGGGAAGTTTTTCATGCATATTATCTTTGAGAAGGGCATACCCATTGACCCTGAGAGAGTTGAAGCGCTGCTAAATTTACAGATGCCCGACAGCAAGAAAGAGATGCGCTCTTTCTTCAAAAAGATCAACTTCATTCGACGGTTCATCACTAGATTCACTAAGATAGTCAAACCACTCAATGAAATGATGAAAAAGGATACCAAGATTGAGTGGAGTCCTAAAGAAAAGTGAGCATTCACCCAGATCAAAAAGACAATAATAGAGGTGCCTGCCTTGGCTAGCCCAGACTACTCCCTTCCATTTTACATTTACTCCTTTACTTTTCCGCATTCTGCCATGACAGTGTTGACTCAAAAGGTTGAAGGGGAAGAGCGACCAATAGCTTTCATGAGCTCCCCCTTCAAGAATGTCAAAGTCTAGTATTTTTTTCTGGAAAAGTAGGCCTTTTCTCTTATGCGTGCTGTCAAAAAATTCTGGCATTACATTCTCTGGAGCAAGGTGCATGCTATCATTCTGAACCAAGCTATGAAGTCTCTACTGATGCAAAGTGAGTTGGGTGAAAGATGAGGGAAATGGATGGCTATCCTCTAGGAATATGACTTAGAAATGCAGCCCATGAAGATAGTCCAAGGCTAGGGACTAAGTCGAGCAATGGAAGAAGAGACTCCCTGCATAGAATGCCAAACTTACACAGTGGAGTCCATCACATGAGACCCGTGGTATACCGATCTGGTATACTTAATGTAAAACAAAAAATTCCTGGATGGGTTACCTCCGAATAAACACCGCACTTTGCAGATGAAAAGCACTCACTTTATGATCAAAAACTCTATGTTTTATCACAAGAACTATGAGGGAGTGTACCTCTGGTGCATTAACAGTGACCAAGCTACGAAGATGATTGATGAATTTCATAGACAGTTTGGAACTGGGCATGGCTCAGCCAATGTCACTTCCCATCAAATGCTCTGGGCCAGGTACTATTGGCCCTGTATATTCAAGGATGTTTAGACTCATGTTCAAAGATGCCACACTTGCCAAACCACGGTGCATCATGAGCGTAACCTGGCTTTGCCTTTGCAACCAGTCTTTGAGGCTAGGCCCTTTGCCCAATGGGCATTTGACTTCATCAGGGAAATCAACCCCAAATTGTCTACCAACCACTGGTACATCCTAACTGCTACCGATTACTGCACCCAGTGGTTGGAAGCTATACCTTGCAAGAATAACATAGTAGACATGGTTATCAAATTAATGGAAGAAAACATCATCACAAAGTTTGGAATGTCCTTTGCTTTGATATGTGACAATGGTCCAGTGTTTTCTTCAGTGCAATTACTTGAGTGGACCTACAATCGAAAGATCACCCTGAAGTTTTTCAGCAACTATTACCCCTAGGGGAATGGCATTGCTGAATCTACGAATAAAAATCTACTTGAAGTGATCAAACACCTGCTAGAATAGAATCCTTGGTATTGGCACCAAAATTTGAAATTCACCCTCTAGGCGTACCGCATCTAAATTAAGGCCACCCTAGGAATGTCCCCATTCCATCTAGTTTATTGCCAGAACCCAGTATTCCCAATCAACTTACAGATCCCAGTTTTGTAGTTTATGTAGGAATTTAGCAACCGGGATAACATCGTGGAGGTTTGACTCCTAAATCTAGTGTGGATGGAAGAACAACAAGATGCAGCCCTTGAACATTTTGTGCATCATCAAGAAGTGGTAAAATGATGGTTTGGCTGTAGAACCCAATACAAGGCTTTTCAGATTTTGGACTTGGTCCTGCTGTGGGACAAGGCCTGGGAAAAGAAAGGCAAACACACCAAGTTCCAACAACTCTGGCTCAGGTCATACTTAATCTTAGAAATCTATGGGGAAAATACTTACTGCCTTAACACCATGACTGGAGAGCCTGTCCCATTTCCCGTCAATAGATAGTTTCTCAAACATTATTTTGAATCAGGTAGGTTTGTCCAAAGTTGTATTTTATTTAAAATCCTTCGCTTGTAAATATTTCTTTCTCAGGTGCCTTGTTGGAAGGTACCTTGTCTTGTAAATAGCCTTGTTGGCTATCCTTCAGGATTGTCCTTTGTCCTTGGTTGTTTTCATTTTTGTTTCTTATCTTCTTTTTGGGTTCCGATGTTTTGTTCTCCCTCTTGTAAGGATTGGAATGCTTCACATAAACTCTGGTCTCTGGGATGATGTCTGTGGCATTGTGAACTTAGGAATCTATTATTAGCATAATGGAATTGGTCTGACCTCTGGAGTCATTTTACAAGTTTGGTAGTACATTTTGAGCAATCTTCATCGGGTTTATTTCTGGAAATATCTGGCAATTAGTAAAATAAAAATGAAGGGCAAGTAATCAGACACATCAAGGGTAGATCAGTCGCACTAAGTTGGTTGACCCAAGTCTGAACTTTTGAAAGATTCTTTCCAGGTCTGGAGTTTCTCTCTGCACCATTCAACATATAAAAATAGCTGGAAGGGTGAAAGGAGTACCACCACTAAAATTAGCTAAGCTTAAGCTTGATGGTGAAAGAAGTACTGCCCTCCCACCCACAAACATACAAAATAACAAAAGTGGGGCAGAACTCTAACCTCAAGAGGAAATGAGCTAATTCGATGACTTTAGGGTTTGATCTACTTAGTGCCACTTCTCTGCCTCTCCCAGAGGTCATTAGCTTGGTTTCCTTCCAAAGCACACACTCCACCACTGATGAAAGGATCACGGGTTAAATCACGTATGGCCAGATTTTCTCAGAAATGTCACTCTTTGCAGGTAAGATATTTTGAAATAATGATTGGTTCCAGTTTTGCTAACCAAAGATTCTGAAGTTCTCGAATGCACTTAGACATTCATCCTAGATAGTCACCATTTTTTATGCCCTGCATCCCCGTCCCTAAATTTTGTGTGCAAAATGTTGGGTCCCCCTTTTTTTCTTTCTGCTTTT
This sequence comes from Thuja plicata, assembly GCA_018584345.1. Lineage (NCBI taxonomy): Eukaryota > Viridiplantae > Streptophyta > Pinopsida > Cupressales > Cupressaceae > Thuja > Thuja plicata. Next base: position 13,572 of record MU227487.1, read on the forward strand.
CGCTTTTGCCTTGTCTTTTTCTTTGTTTTTCTTTGTTTTCCTTCTCTAGGGTTTTCTTCCCCACGGTGTTGTTTTTTTTTTGTTTCTCTCATGTCTCTAGAGCCTGGTCCCAGAGTTGGTTGTCTTTTGTCATGAGCCAGATTTTGGACTTCGTGATTCTTCACCACGATGTCTTCTTTCCTTAAGATGGTATCGTCGCACGGAATCCCCAGGCCCGAAGTCTAGAGGTCTGTCTGTCTGGAGTTTGTGGAAGGAAAGGTAACTTGCTTTTTACTGTGGGTATAAATAGAAATTATCTATCATTTTCACATTTACCATGATTAAACACTTAAGCAATCAGAGCGATCTAAGAGTGATTTACAGTGATTTAGCAATAATCCAGTGCTAACCATTCCAAGCTGGTCTGAGTAATTGTGATTGGTCTGTGGTGGTAGGTTGTGATTGTTTGACAGTAGTGGCTGTTGCAGAGTGTTTGTGGCACAAGTTCCTTTCCTTGCCTTTCTCTATTTAGGTTGGTGCCTTCCTTCCTTTCTATTTTCTTTCCTTCTTTCTTGTTTTGTTTTTGTGTTGTCTCATTTTGGTTGTTTTGTCCTGTGTTTCTTTCTTGTTCACCACCCGTTCGTGGTCGGCTCTGCCAGAGGGTTGTCCACCCTCTATACAGATGTAGCATAGCCTATAAATGGTGTAGAAAGGTTGTAAATATCTATACATTATTTGGTTTTCGTAGGTGTCTACTCTACTTTCTATATATGTGTACATTTGATATATATCTGTTGTATATCCTTCCAGTTTGCATATGTATACTCTTCAGCTTTGGTATATATTCCATGTGTATTCTTCCTGGTAGTATAGAAAGCTCACCATGCTGCATTTGTTTCTAGTTTTAAGTTGCGATCTCACTCTGTGGAGAATACCGCCTGATTGAAACTCGGCTCTCGGCCGGTTTCAACCAGGCAATTTTCTCTCTCCTCTGTAAACCAGCCTGACTTACATTTATGTCCCATGCGTGCATTTAAATTTTTCCAAGTGGCCTTCACTTTTCATGCATTTAGACAGTTGGCTCCGCCGCCATCACCATAACTCTCATTTATTGCTCACCTATGTGGTGCCCATGTGGGTCTGACAGCTCGCTTTTTGTGTACACCTTCCAACGGTTACTTCCTCAAGCTATGGGTCTCTTTCCATCACCCATCCTATGTCCTTATTTTGCTGAGTATGATGAAACCCCTAGACCCGAATGGTTAGTTAAATTTCTAAGTTTGCAATATATATATGTATGCTTTCCAAAGTTTTTGAACAAAGCTAACATTTTAGGGGAAGCAAACGCCACGATGGTAAGATCTCTGGACCTCAGAGTTTTTATTCATCTATGCATTCTGATGGTCACCTTGCCTTGCAGGTTTTCAGAGAAACAAAACTCTCAAATATCTCTGAAGCTTCCGCATCCTCACCACATAGAAGTCTAGAATTACCTTCTACGACGGTCACCAGGGCGGCAGTTAGATCCAAAATGGAGAAGGCCCTGTAGAAGCTACCTATGAACCTAAAATATGTAAAAGATAGAGTTATCATGGGCTCAAATATTGAATCCAAAGCCCAATTCATCACCGACACTAGCATCAGGATGTGGCCCAAAATGTAGGCCTTGGTAAAGATTATGTACATTTAGCGATAGGCTGGAGATCCATTGGCCAATCAAATCGGGAATTATGGGATTCTCAAAGCAGCTTGTTTCCCATGCTATATGCAGTCACCAGAGCTCATTCTCACACTTTCAGTGCACTACGACACATCTGTCTAGGCTGTTATGCTCACAGCCCTAGAGCCAATAGGGTACCCTACCCCCATGGTGTCCCTTGATCCTAATACTTTCTAGAGGGGCTTGGGAATTCCCCAATTTAAGAGACTAGCTGTGGTCACCCAGTCAGATGCCTTGGCCTAATTCACTTAGTTGGAGGAGGTAGCCCATATATATATGAACAATCATTGGCTCAAGACCCTGAAGATGGAACCAAAGAGGATGAAGCTAGAATCTGCAGGGCCAAATTTAAAGAAAGCATCCAAATGGGGATGATAGCATTATGCTGGGTCTTTGGGAAACAACATGCCCGAGAGTTTTCTGGGTGGATGTATTACTTTTTTCTGGGTATCAACACGGGTGCGGAATATTTTGACTGGGCTGCCATAATCTCAAACCATGTCGACTCCCAGTTCCTTCAATTGGCCAAGAAGAAGAAGTTTTATATGACTTATTACATTCTCTGGGCCCTGGCAAAACAATGGCCCCACACCAATGGGCTACTCATAGAGGGCATACTCGGGATTGGCCCAGGCCAGAAGACCCCTTGGGATCATTTCCCACAAATTCAATGGGAGGCTAGCTTCCCCATTTTTTGTCAGGTAAATGATGCCTTCATTTACTACGACCTGCTCACACCCACCTAGGATGCAGGCTACCACCTATCCATAGAGGCGATAAATTTGGTCCAGAGCTACGAACATTACTACATCTAGTTTCAACAACATACATACATTAGGGTAACCAACTTCTCTGAGAAACCCTACTTATTTCCCAAACATTACGCGGATAAGATAATTCTCTTGGAGTATTGTAGGCAGATAATGGAGCTACACACATTATTTTCCTTGAAGAAGGTAATGAATATTTCATTCCCAATCACTTGTGGGAACTATTCATGCAGTCTGGCCACCGCTAAAGAAGTAGATAATGAGCTTAAATCCTATAGTTTGGAAGAATTCTACTTAGCGCGGAAATAGTTTGATCCACATGGAAAGATTGCAATGGAAATCCATCAGGCATCAGAGGTCCATCGATACCACATGGAGGAATTTTGGGAAGATTTTCAAGATGACATAGAAGTTAGGTGGTGGCATTATGTCAAAATGACCGCAGGAATGATGGAGAGATTAAAGGTCTGGAGATTCCCAGAAGACTTCTCAGACACTGGCTCTACAGAGGATCCCCAATATAGAGCAAAGGGGATTGATAAATTGGCCCTTCCACCAGTGAATTGGGATGCCCAAGAAGGGCCCAAAATTGAAGAGTTCACTTGCAATATAGTGGAATACAACCACCTCTATTTCAAGGTGTGCCCCAGGAGTGTCTGTCAGGTGGCCCATCCGATACCAAAGTTTCTCTGGGGCCTAGGAATTCTTCGCAAGGAGTAGACAAAGGAAAATGAGTAGTGACAAATCCAACCTCGCAAGAAGTCCCCATCAAAGAACAAATAAAACAATCAGTAGCAGCCTCCCAGAAAATGCAGGAGAATCTGATCACATGACTGGCTACTCCAGTGCTTATGGCTGAACCAATTCATCCTCCCTCCTCCCCTTCACTAGCAGCCTTGATGGTTAAGGCAACAGGGGTGGATCCGACAGAGAAATTAGCAATAAGGGATGTGGGGCCACCCTTGATCACTAGGAGAAAAAAGAGGCTTGACCTGAAGCCCAAGAAAGAGCCAGAGCTAGGGATGACCCAGATCTCGCAAGTTGAGATCCTTTCTTTCGACTCCCCAAAACCAGAATGGGAACCAGAGCCTACCCATGTTCCTGCCAATCCTCCCCACAGGATGAGTTTGATGATGTTTTTGCAATCGACGAGTTTGGTAATCTGTAGGGGGACATGGAGTAGACAAAGGCTGAAGTCCCAACACAAGAGGAAGCTCTGGAACAAGAACTTGTGTAGGAGAAGGAAGAGAAGAAGGAAATCGACTGAGAAATTTCCTCTGAGGTCCCAGAGATACAAAATATGGGGCTGGACCAATAGAAGTAGAATGAACAAGTGGCATCTGCTAAGGGAATTGGACCTACAAGAGCAACCATAACCTCAGCTGCCACATTCAAAGTGCCACTCCCTAGAGAAAACTTTGGGTAGGTAATAACTGTGGCCCAAACATTGAATCTTGGTGTGATACCTCCCCCATTTCCAAAAGATATACTCATGGAAGAAGAAATCTCAGCGATAGAGGCCGAAGAACAAGAATAGCAACAAGAGGAAGAAACCCCCGGGACAACCAATGAGGGCCTAGATAAAGAAATCGATGCAGAAGACAAGGCTGAAGAAATAGATGTCACCAAGGAAGACATCACCGATGAATGAAGGGGTGTGGAGAAGGAGCCAGACGAGACTCAAACCACTGAGGAGCAGTAGTAGCAAGATACCGCGGAAGAATCTAAAGAACAGACTTTGGCAAATAAGCCACCCCTGTCACCTTAGTGGTTGGTCAAAAGAAAGAAAAGAAAATCTCTGTCCACCCCCAGAGCTCATCTCTCCCTAGTTGAGATGATGGCTTAGGTCCAAAATCCACCAAAGGCAAAGAAAGCTCAGATGGTACATACTCTTCAAACCAGGCCAGGTGGAGAAATAGTTGTAGTTGTGGCAACACCTCCCCCAGACACTAATTAGGTAACTGCCAAAGATAGAGATTATGATATCACAAATATATCACTAGGAAAAAGAGGAAAATAGGGCGAAGTGAACCTGTTGAAAGAGGTGACCAGAGTCGTGGATGCCTGATATGAAAAGGAGGCCCAAAGGCTCAAAGAAGAAAAGGAGAAGACAACAAATCTTATGGGGTTTCTTACTGAGTTGGCGCAGCCTATCAGTGCCATTCCTCCAGAGGCCTCCACATTTGATGTGCCATTATCACAGAGTGACATAGACTCCCTGCGAGCAATGAAGAAGAAGGCCCAAGCATTCGATGAGTGGGTCGCTCTACAGATGGGAAACACATGGCGCTTCCTGGTATCCACCCTCCCAGACCTATATATGGCCTGACACATTCTGCATCAGGCAGAAATTATTATCAACCTATGGGAGGGTGATATAGAAAATTATGAAGCATAGAAGGTAGAACTTGATGAACTCCTCGGCCTTTGGGAGGAAATGGTCTCTGAGTCTAGAATTTTGGGAGAGGAATCATTTGATTTTGTGAAAACCCAACACTCCAGACTTGACCTCACATTGGAGGTGCTCAAGCGACTGGTAGGGGTTCTGCATGATAAAATCAACTCGGTCCAGTGTTCTTCAAATTTGTATAAGGCATTTGTCACAAAGGTCTTCGGGGCTGACCCGTTCAGAACTGATACATGCACACCAAAGGAATACATTTTTGGAAAGTTTGATGAGTTAATAGAGTCAAGATATCAATCCCCGGAGGGAGTGGATGGAACTCAAATGGTGAGGCTGACTCGCGTGATCCTTAGTGGTCATGATGCGGCAAAAATGGCTGATGAATTCAAGAGGAATGTTTCAGAGCTAGGGGAACAGATTGAGGTGGCCAAGTACCGGCGGTCTAGCCTCAAAGAGATTAACGAAGATGGAATCTCTGGCCTCCTCTAGACCTTCAGCAATAACAAGTAACAATAAAGTTTCTCCGGGGACCAGAGAAAACCCCAGCATTTTGTATTCTTTATTCTTTCAGAACAACAGTTCCCAAATCCCAAAATCCCCGATCCTAAGTTTTGTATTCTTTCAGGTGATTTGTGTCCCAGTCCTCGAGGCTGACTGGTCACTTTCAAGTAGTTAATAAATGTTTTCAAAGGTTGTCAGAGGACAGATAGCTACATCAAGGCACGTTGGATCAACAGTTGGTCCTTTGACAGATGATCTTCTCAATGTGCCGCTTCAGATATACACCTGGCACATTGGAGACAGGGCACCATATTTTCCATTTATGAGGCATGTAGCCTCAATCCCCGGGGGATCAAATTTCATCCTTCTCTCTCTCAGATCTCTTCACAAGGCTGATTCTTCCATTCCATCTTGTTGCCTTATTCTTCTGACATGTCAGTCCTATTTTGTCTCAAGGCCTTTTGTAGAGTGGTGCAGGTAGTACCAGCCACTAGATAGTATATTCTATTATACAGTGTAATGTAAAATAGGGTTAGGGTTAGGGTTAGAAGAAAATGTGTATAAATAGTAAGTCCTGCCCTTTTCCAGAGGTCGGTGAAATTGATGATTTTGCAGTCCTAGTAATAGAGAAGCAGTATTTTCATTTTAGTTGCAGATCTCAATGCTCTTTGGTCTTTAATCTTTTAGTAGTTAGATGCTCCCTTGGAGCCACCATTATACCACGCACTAGTGCTTGCTGGAAGGAATTTTAAAGAAGAAGAGATGGTTCTTGCAATGATGTTGTTGGCACTTTGTCTTCCAATTTAATGGTATTTTATGTTTAATGTTCTTCATGTCTTTTGCTCTGATGTCTTAAGTAGATTAACGACCTCCTTTCCCTTTCTACTGACCAAATATGAACTGATGGTTGTGTATTTGTTGGTATTTAGTATAGTTTATCAAAGCATTATTGATGTATTGAATGTTTAAGCATAACTATAAGTAGATGGAATACTTCTAACCCTACAGGATCTTTTTTGATTTATTTGCTAAGTGTAGAATGCTTGGAGAAACCCCACCTTCCTGAATCCTCAGAGAGAATGAGTTGAAGAAACCAGCTATCCCCGTCAAAAATAGTCATATCTCCCAACTGAGCCCCACACCATCAAGACCCGACTCCCAGGTGCTTGGAGGCCTGGGGAATCTCATTTCCCCAAACAACCTTTGCAGGCAAAGTTGGCCGGTACCCCCGGTACCCAGTGACAACTTATGACTATTGGGAGACCCAGTCACCAAAGTCGCATCAACAGATGGTCCAACCATAAAACAAGAGTCAACACGGTGGAAAAAATCAACACAAGATCATAAGAAACTCATCCATGAACAACGAATATGCCTCACAAGCCTTGATATTATCAGATAATGGAGATTAACATTATACATGCCCAACAACATGTCATATTACATTCCAAGGCATACATACTTGATTACAACCAAAAATCTAGATCCATACTAGATGCTAACCTCTCAAAGGCTAACTATTGAAAGCTACCACCAAGATGACTAACTGAGAAACCAAAACAACAAATATAGACAAGATCACAATCCACAAGTCACCCAGAATAGATCACATTCTCCAACGTAGGAAAATATAACATGGCTAATAGAAAATGACCCAGATCTTAGAATACTAACTCCAGATGAATAGAAAATGAAGCATGATTAGACAAGGAGGTCATTCATGAGCATAAGGTCATCGAATAATGTGCCAATTAGGATTGCAAGCAACAAGAAGCATCACAAGACCAAAAAATTCAGGTTAAGCTGTTATCATGAAGAAGAGGCATGTCTGACCCAAACCATAAGAAATATCCACCAAGAAAGAATGAATCAAGATGAGAACTCAGACATAGATTGTACATGATTCCTAGAACATTTCATAAGGACCGCATAAGCCAATGTGGGAACTTGAAGTATTGATTATCAAAAGAAAGGAACAAGAAAATAGGAACAAACTGAAAGGAAATATTTTTTGTTGATGCAAGATTGCCAAGATCCCAAGATTCACCTGCATCATATCATGTATTTAGTGTATTTGGTAGCAAAATTTCAGTAAGAATCAAAAGAGTCACATGTTATGGAAGTAAAAAGGATTTTTAGATACCTGAAAGTAATAGAGGATATGAGGTTATGGTACCATGCAAAATCAGATTTATCACTGACAACATATATAGATGCAGGTTGGTCAAGCTATGTGGACAACAAAAGAAGTACCAATGGTGGAGAATTCTTTCTTGGCTCCCAGTTAATTTCTTGGTCAAGCAATAAGAATGTTTCTATTATGTTATCTACTACTAGAATAGAGTATATTGCAGCGTCCTGATGTTGTACTCACATGTTATGGATGAAAAAACATTGCAGAATATAGGAATTAGTTGTGATGGACCAATTCATATCATGTGTGATAATACCAGTGTGATAAGTATTTCAAAGAATCCAGTAATACATTTCAGAACAAAACACATATTGATATCAAATATAATTTCATCAGAGAAAGAGTTGAAGAAGGTACAATAAAGTTGGAGTATGTATCCATAAAGGAGAAAATTGGAGACATATTCACTAAACATTTGTGCAAAGATACTTTTGAGCATCTCAGAGGGAAGTTGGGGACTTTTCTCCTTCCTAGCGTTCACTAAATGCAGGGTAAAAGAACAAAGTTGTGTCACGTTTCAGGACCACTTATCAACATAGCTAAATTTAATTATTTCTAAATAAAAATTAATTTTCTTCAAACATATGGTTTAGCTAGATTGATTCTAGCTAAGCTAGATAAGTGGTTAAACTTTTCCAATTGGAAATGTCTATTAAATGCATGTTTTATACCAATTACCAAAGAAATAAAATTATTTCATAAAATTGATGTTTCAATTACCCCTACTCTTTTTAATGATATTTTTGGAAAATATAAAAAAATACCCTTTTGTAGAGCTCAGTGTCAAGATTATTGTCATATAAAGTTTATTGTATTTTGATTAGACCTAATATATTATAATTTTAAATTACAACAAGTAGGTATTTTAACATTCGAGAAGATGTTGCTTCAAATAAATTAAAAAATAGGAAATCATATAAAAAAAAATTAAAATTTATATTTAACACTAAAGGAGAGAGTCCTCTTCAAGAATATGTAATTTTTTTTTCTGAATGGTGTAGATTTGATAGGGGAAATTTGGTGGGAGATGAAAACTATCAATTTTAGATAAGATCAATTTTGAGCAGTTATAACGGAGAAAATATATATTGAAAACCAATATTTTTTTTTTCTGCACTATATATACATTTTATCTATAACATATTTTGAAATTAGAGGAAAAATAGATTTTTGCATATGCTTGTTTGGTGGGAACTAGACCCCATATTTTCAGGAGTTTTTAGCAATTTAAAAATGGACTTCAAAAATTAAAAAGCTATGTCAATTCTTGTTCAATTGTTTTAAAAAAAATTATAGGTATAAACCTCATCCATTTTTTACATATTTCGTCAGTTTACATTATCCTCAAATTCTAAATACAAATGTCACTTTTTATATCGTTAAAGTTGAATAGTTTGCATGTTGTGGTCCTTTTCCTTTATCAAAGTCTGAAACAGGCTTGTAATTTTACTCTGCACCGGTGTGTGCATTGATCCAATACTTTTTGCAGCTATATCTTTCTAGATTAGTGCTTGGAGGCTTCCTATATTAATCTAAGATGTAAATCTAAAACCAAAGAGAAGGAGTTGTCTATCGCGGGTTCACCAAAATGTAAAGGAAGAAAAATCTTTCTTTTGTGTTTATTTAGTTTTATTAGGGTTTGATTGTGTATTTCCATAACTTTTACATTTAAATTGAATTGTGTTGATTGTATATTGCAATTGTAATTAAGGAGAAGATAAGATGTTTCACCTTTATCCCCAAATGCACAAATGAATCAACCATTTGGAAATGAGAGTAAAGAAGAAGATCTTAAATTCTGTTAATTGAATATATAGATATGATATATGATAGTAATTCAAAAGGATGAGAGGAAGTACTAACCTTAAAGAAATGTAGTTCAAAGAATTCTATAATCTGAGGTCTGTACTCTGTTTCTGGAAAAACTGAAGTATGATCCGGAACTGGAACGCAGAGATGAACAAAACCCAAAAATCTTTTTCCGATCTGACACCATCTTATGAAAAAGGTCAACCTTGACCCACAAATGTCAACCCTAACCCAATAATGTCAACCTTGACCTACAGAGGTCCAACAAAGAATCTATTCGCAGAGCCCAACAGAAAGCCAAAAAGGGTATCCAAATTTGAGTCCAAATCCGCAGTCCTGAACCTGTACATACAAGAAAAAGAGGTTTATTTGTTTGGGGGGGGTTGCCTTAGTCAAACCCTAATTTAGGAATTAACCTTGAAATCAATAAAATATAGAATTCTAGCAAGTAGTAGAATTGAATCTATCAATGAAGCTATGATATTCAATAGATATGCAGTTATAATTCAAATGTATGCAAGTATGTAAATATGAAAGCTTCGACTTTAGAAAATATAAACCTCCATGATTGTATGCTTGACATCCACCTTTAAGAGATGATGAAAGAGTCTTGAGGATGCACAAAGGATCTTGAAGGAAGATCACACCACCATGATGGCTAGATCTAGGGTTTGAATGATGAATCTTGAATGTTTGAACCTAATCCCTTCAAAGGCTTGGAAGCTTGAATCCTTGATCTTCAATGCAGAACTTGAATTATTGAGAGGAAGACTTGAACACCTTGAAATCTTGGAAATATGTAGAATAATGGATGCTTGAATGTCCTTTGAATGCTTAGTTGCCTTAGCGCTTGTTACTTGATAATGGTTAGAGAAAATGAGAGGAGAAGGCTTCCTTTTATATGAAACTAGGGCACAATCTTCTAACAATGCTGAAATAGGATAATTAAATTACCATTAAAGCCTTTACCCCTAGGAGAGGACCTATATTAAATATAATTTAGGAATCACCACTTCAGAACCTAAAATAGCTAACCCAAAAGTAGGAAAATTGAATTTTGGATGACCCCCGGTAGCTGACAGGCTTCTAGATTCAAAATGGGGACCCTAGTCAGGGTCGAGGTCATCCCTGACCTAGGTCAAGGTTGAGGTCGAGCTTGAACCAGGGGGTCAGAACCCCTAGAAAACATGCCAGGTGGGATAGAAGGTGCCAAGAGAGGCCCAATCAGGGTCCTATTTAGGCACAGAAGCAGGGAATGATGCAAAAATGGAAGGATGATATGATGGAGGTCAAAAACATCCCCAAAAGGGCTAAATTTTCTTAACATGGAAGTGCTCCTATTGGTACTCCTAAATTTGAAACAAATTTGGAGTGACCATGTTAAATTTTTCAGTTGAGCAAAGTGAGTACCCTTGAAATTTTGTGTGAGAAGGCTCAATTAGAATGATTAAAAAGGATGCCCGGATGATTTTCATGAGGTAAAAATTGGGAAAAGGCTTCAATGCCTTTCATTTGACATATGCAGTGGGTCCCAGCTCCTAAATTTAAAATCTAACATGTTTATGGAGTAGTCATTTTGAGGGGGTCACCTAATTCTGCATTTTGCTAAAGTGTCATTTTGCTGTCCGGGGCCTAGTTTGCTTTTGAATATCTTACAGCCTGTTATGTTTCATGACCCACCACTTTGGGGATTTTTATTATGTGTATCAGATAACCTACCTTTCGAATCCCAAGTCATTTCTATATGTTTTGACTAGATTTCAAATCCCTCAAAGTTGGTAATTTACTGTTGTCATGCATTGTGCAATTGATCAGAAATCTGAATAGCCCATTTTGAGTTCTTGAAAATATGTACCCGGGTGAACATTTTGGATAATTGTCTTGTCCCTCATATTGTAAAAATAGGAGTGCACCTATTTGAAGATTTACAGATTCATGCCAATCCATTTATCCACTTTGCCAAAGCGTTTCCGTTTCCAATTTAATGAAGTTTCTCTGAAAATCCAAAATTCAGAATTAAATGGCATACTTTGTGGTTTCCTTGTTTACACCCAGTCCGAGATCAAGAATAATTGAAGGTTGATCTACATTGTAGACCTAGGAATGAACCCCTTTGAAGATTTCCAGATTTTGATCAATCTAGTTGATCACTTTTCCAAATTAAATCCGAATCAGTTTCCTACATATTTGCATGGTTTAGGTTCAGAAAAGTGTTTTGATGCTATTTTTGCAAATTGGTATCAGTTGAATGGTTTTTTTTCAGAGGAAGACAACTGAGGATTCATTTTCTACATATGACATTCAATTAGGCTCCAGAGGTTGAGCTTCTGAAAGATCTTTTTGATGACCCTATGAGTCCAGTTTCGGAGGCAGTTTGTTCAGTTTGTAGTGTGGAAAAGAGTTAAGCTTTCAGAATGGCCATTTTGCATAAGTGATATCTTTCTATCTGAAAGATATTTTCAAGGTCCGATTATGGGAACATCCTCATTGCATATGAATCTACTATGTGACCTAGTGGTGAAATTTCAGAGCTTGTTTCAATATTTTTGCAAGGGTCAATCTGAAAGGGATTTATGGTGATTCAGCATTT
>MU227487.1:25588-45187 GCA_018584345.1 Thuja plicata
TCCTCATTGCATATGAATCTACTATGTGACCTAGTGGTGAAATTTCAGAGCTTGTTTCAATATTTTTGCAAGGGTCAATCTGAAAGGGATTTATGGTGATTCAGCATTTGCACCTATGTAGTTTTCTAGAAGGCTAAGTTTGCACTGTTATATCTTGTGCCTGAAGATGAATGTGGTGAAGTCCTTTTGCATGTGTATTCAATGGTAATCAATGAATCAGGAAAATTCACTCAAATACGGAATAACAGAAAGGAGGTATTGCAATAACAAGAGATAATAGAATTGAAAGGAACCTGAAGGCCATGACGGAAAAAAATTAGACATAATTTCCACCCAGCGAGCCCAAGAAAGTGCTCTGATACCAGATGAGAGGAACCTCCTTACAGCAATATGGTGAGAATGCACGAAATAACAGAATATAGAGCAATAGCAGAACTCAGAATAAATCTATTGATCGCGGGCCACTTCGAGGGGGTAACCTCCTTTGAGAAAGCTCAATAAAATAAATTCATCGGTGTCCATCAAAGGCCTCAACCTACTCTTATATACTAAGTACGATCTAGAAAAGTAATACTACCTAAGCATGTGGGATAATAAAATATACTCACGGGACGACTTACAAAGCATATGCGTCCGACAACACTACACTAACAAAATAAACAGAAGGAACACACAGGTTCCTAACAAAAATGTTACTTCAAATGCAATAATAAACATGTCAAATGCAATAGAATACCTACACAAGTGCGAAAAAATACTTGAAAATGTGGTAATAAAAAATATACTTGTGACAACTTGTAGTCAACTATGGAAAATAAAGAAATGGATGCGGCAATTAAAATCCCAATTACAGAATACTTAAAGGAATGACAAAAAATATAAATCTTGGCTGTATAACGTAGATTGAAGACAATTGTTAGGTCTTCTTCAAGTACTTCATGGGTTGTTTGTTCACGTCAGGCTCACCAAATGTAAGCATGGGGAATCCGCAAGACTCAAGGAGAAAGATTAGTAGCACCAAAATATGAAAGTAACTTGTAAACTAATGAATATTAAACCCCACAAAATAATAGAATGAAAGAATAGTAATAAAAAATAAAATGAATAGTCTAATCTACACTCAACTCCTTCTATTCCCTCTCTGCACTCTGTTAAAGTAGATGGATAACGCGCAACATTGATTCTGGCAACACTTCAACTTAGAGATTTGAGAATAAATCAATAAGATGATGAATTGATCGCTAAGGAAACCTACATAAGATACTTTATATTCAAAGTTGGGATCCTTCAAATGAGACTGAAGTTGGGTTTATATAGAGTTCATTTAGGAAACAAAAGATGCAATAAAAATTGAGAAGAATTTTTATTTTCAAGGAATATTAGTTTTGAAAATGCATTTTTTATTTTGAAATAATTTTTATTTAAAATGGTTTTTGCATTTTTAGAATTTTGAGAACTCCCCTATTTTCTTTTTTAAAATTTTGAGAGATTCAAAGATTTAAATTGAGTTAAAAATTCTACTTTTTGAGAATGATGAAATTAAATTGAAATTAGTGTGGAATTGAATAAAATTAATTACAAATTAGTGAAATTGAAATTAAATTAATTTAACTAGATGAATTATTAGTCAACTTAAATAATTAAATATATTTATTTAAACTACACGGCCTTAGAATTTGAATTTAATTAATTGATAAATATCAATTAATCAAATAATATTAATTATTTAATTAATATTAATGAAAGGATTAAACGATGAAAAGATTAGGCTTTCGAAGAATAAATTTGATTAATTAAACATTTAAATAATCATTTAATTAATAAAGGAATAATTAGTGATTAATTCAAACTCGTAAGATAGTCAAATTTTGGGTGTCCATGGTATGTAGAATCTATTAAATCATAACTAAGGTCTTGGCATCCTCAAAGAGTCTCTTTTCAGGATATCCTTCAATACTTCTCATGAGTTTCATAAAGAAAGAATCGTGAACATGGGAAAACACATTTATGCCTTCTTCTTTTTGGAACCGAGGAAAACATTTGTAAACAAGGGTGCCCTTCACAATGTTACCATCTTTCCTTAGGCCTGGAAAGATGTGTTACCATTAGAAATCCCATAGAAAAGCATACTGTTGGGTGATATCAGAATTGGGTACTACTGATGTTGTTGGCATTCATGTTTTGTCACTCATGTCAACATATGTTTCTATTGAGTGAACATACTAGTTATTACTATTGTATGATGACTGACAGAAGTGTAAGGACACTGTACGGATGAATCAGAACAAGGGAAGATGAGGATATGAAGAAGGATGTATTATGACCTTATTCCTCAGGTTTCTTAGCTTAATATTGCATATTGGAGATGTTATAGATGTTTTAGTGAAGACTAGTTTCTGGACTGTGACAGTGATGCTTGACACATCAGGTCCCTGTATTTTGGGGATATCCCACAGGCGATGATGATTCAGGTTATGGGAGCTTAAGGGATGATATAAGGAATATTGAGGAATTTTTTTTGTTGATCACAAGTTGTGTGATTATTGGTGACGTCAGATGTGGCGTGTATTCTAGAGGAGACCTATTTGGGGCTGACTTTAGAGATGTAGTGTGTATTGTGGATTGCAAGCATGGATTGTAGATCTTGGAGTATATCTGATGTATTGTAATTGATGTTTAATTTTTTAAGGTACCTTGTGTATCTTAGCAAGGGGTTAAATAATTTTTTGTATATTGTAAAAGCATAATTGGCCAACCTAATCAATTATTGTAATAGGGTATATATGAGAGATATTTTCTTTTGAAAATATGTAGTATGTGATAGTGAAATGATGAGAAGGTAATTGAAAAGACAGATAAGTGTGGAAGCTGCGAATCTTAACTGGCTGGTGGATGTAGAGCAAAATTTGTGATTATAAGTACTTCATTGGAACTGACTAAGCAAAGACAATTTCTATCAGATAGTTCATTGGATTGTATATTTATTATATACACTTGTTCGAATTGTTAATCCTGGAGGGTGGCTTTAAAATTCTTTTTGCAATGAGCCCACTTTTACTCTTGACTCCTAAGAGGATCTATCCTTTAACAAGGACTATGTACTGTAATGTTGTAATAAGCACCTAACATGGCTAAATCTTTTAACAGGGATAGTATACTCTCAGTACATCATTTGTGGGTTCTAATTCCCATTGGGGTTTTACCTTTAACAGGGTTTCCTCAACCACAAGGATTGTGTTATTGTGTTGGCATTTACTGTGTTATTATTTTAATTGAATTTTTGGTTTATAAATTTTAATGTTTAGTAATCTTCCTCACAATTTATTCACAACCCCTCTCAAGTGTGCTTATGGACTGTTATTCCTAACAATTGGTATCAGTGCTAGTGCTCCTTAGATAGAAATCTTAATAGCTTGAGGTGATCCTAAAGATGACTTAGTACAGGAAGGATAGCTCAACATTTGATCGTGAAAGCTTTGATAGTTGGAAGAACAAGATGAGAACACATTTTATATGTTTGGGAATCGAGTACAGGATGATAACAAAAAGAAAGGAAAAGATAAAGCCTAAGGATGAATTGGATAAAGCTACTGAAGATGAAAATAAGTTATTTTCATGTAATATGGTTGCAAGATAATCATTGATCAATGCACTTTTTGAAGGTGAATTCACAGAAGTAAAAGACTTATATTTTTCCAATGAAATTTGGATAAGATTGGAAGGACTCTATGAAGGAGATAAGTTTACAAAACAAGAAAAGCTACAAAACTAGAAGACAAAGATGGAATCATTGAAAATGAAAGATGATGCAAACATTAGAGCATATGCACAGAGAATTACTGAAGTGGTTACTGACATCAAAAACTTTGGAGGTACTTACAGTGAAGCAAAAGTGATTGCAAAGATTCTCAGATCTCTGACACCTACATACAGAACTAAAGTAAATGATATGGAGGTGATTATGCCTTTGACACTGAAATTCAATAGAGAGATGTTGATTGGAAAGATAACTACTTTTGAGGCCGTAGAATTGGGAGATTCTTTACCTAAAGTTGAGTCAGCATTCAAGGTGACTGTGCATAGAAACAAAAAACCTTATCTAGAATTGTGAGCACCAGCAATAGTGAATTGAGAGAAGAACTTGGAGACTATGTTGATGAATGGTAACAAATACAGGAAGAAGAAAGGAAGATAGATGAAGTGGTAGCCCTGATCACTAGAAGAGAAAAGAGAGGTAAGGGTAAATTTTAAGGCAAGTTACCTTTCAAATGTTTTTCATACAACAAGATTGGTCATTTGGCATCTCGATGTGCTACAAGGGTTCCAAAACATTAACCTAAGTTTTACAAATAAAATTACTTAAAAGATCAGGAATGTTATTATGCAAGTGATGGTGTTTTTGATGATGATGTTGACTATGATTAAATTAGATTTATTACTATTAAGGATGATGAACCTATACATGAAGAAAAAACCTTAGTATCTCATGTTGAAAAGAAATCTAAATGGGTTATAGATAGTGGTTGTTCACATCATATGACTGAAGAAAAAAATATGATTTTTAGTCTTAAAAGATATGATGGTGGTGTTGTTAGATTTGGTCACAATACTCCTAAGCTTATCATTAGAGTTGGATCTATTTCTCTAGATGGAAAGACTAATACTGACAATGTACTACTTGTTGATGGACTTAAACATAATTTTTTGAGTGTTGGACATCTAGTGGACATAGGTTATCAATTGAAATTCATTGATGGGAAATGTTCTATCAGAGATAAATCAGGAGACTTGATCGCATCTGGTACTAAATCTAGAGGTAATGTATTTGAATTGAATACATCTGAAGCTTCTTGTTTTATTGCGAAGGTTGATGACAGTTGGTTATGGCATAGAATATTTTTTATGTTAACTTTGATAATATTGTAAAGGCAAGTATGAAAAATTCAATAAGAGATCTACGTAACATTGTGAAACCATCTAACACTATGTGTAGAGAGTGTGTTATGGGGATGTAGACTAGAAGCAATTTTAAACGAAAAATATATTCAGAAAAAGGGAAGTTGGTATGGTATATACATATATGTGTGGTCCTACAAGAGCAAGATTTTATTATGGTGAAAGGTTCTTTATACTTTATGTTGATGACCTTTCTAGAATGATGTGGGTTACATAATTAAGAGAGAAATCTGAGGCATTTAACAAATTCAAGATATTCAAAGAAAAAGTTGAGAATGAATTAGGTTTGAAGAGAAAATGTTTGAGATCATATAGAGGTGGAGAATTTACTTAAGACTTGTTTAATACCTACTGCGAAGAGCATGGAATATTCAATCTTCTCCAAGGACACCACAATAGAATGGGATAGCACAGCGAAGAAACAAAACAATATTAGATGTTGCCAGAACTCACATGTTCATCAGAGAGAATCTGTTGGTACCGCTATGTACACCATGAAAAAAATTTAGATCAGAGAAGGTACAAGTAAGATTCCTTCTGAACTATGGTTTGATCATACTCCTACTATAAAATATTTCAAAATATTTGGAAGTAAATGCTATATCAAAAGAGATGATGAGATAGGGAAGTTTGATGCTAGAAGTGATGAAGGTATCTTCCTTGGTTATTCTACTAAGAGAAAATCATATAAATGTTTCAATCTGAGATTGAGGAAGTTGACTCAAAGCGCCAATGTGAGGATAGATGAAAAGTTTCAGATTTAGGAAAGAATGTATGACCGTGGAAAGATTGCAAAGATAAAAGAGGTCACTGCAGATCCCGCAGAAACTTTGGAGGTTGATGATGAGATTAAAGATGAATCAATTGAGCCTACTGAGACCCCTAAGACTCCAAGGTATGTCAAGAAGAACCATCCTAAAAATCAAATCATTGGTAATGCAAGTAAAGGAATGATGACAATATCTAAAGTAAGAGATGAAATTTGTTTGATTTCTCAAGTTGAACTAAAAAATACTAATGAAGCATGTAGAGATGAATCTTAGACTAAAGTTAGATAGGAAGAACTAGAATAGATAAATAAAAACAATACTTGGGAATTGGTTCCAAGACCTAAAAATAAAAAATGTGATAGGAACTAAATGGGTGTTTAGAAAAAAAATGGATGAGGAAGGAACAGTGGTAAGAAATAAGGCTTGACTAGTTTGTAAAGGCTACTCGCAACAAGAAGACATAGAATTTGAAGAAACATTTTCTCCTATTGCTAGGTTGGAAGCTATGAGATTATTTCTTGCTTATGTTGCAAATAAAAACTTTAAAGTATATCAGATTGATGTGAAATATCGGTATATCTACTCTTGCCCTGCAGAAGTGGTCCCCAAATCTAGACCTAAATGATTATTTTTTTGTCCAAGCTCTGGTTTAGGTAAGGCTACCTGAACTCCCACTAGATTTATGGTATGAAGATGTCTTTGCTGGAATCGCTAAGTCTTTTTGTTGAACTCCTTTCGATTGACCCAGTGACTGAGGATAGGAGGCACCTCACTTTTGCAAGAATTTGCATTGGGGTCGAAGAAGGGACTGATATGCTAGAAGTCATAGAAATCCACTCAAAGCTTGGTAAAAGACTTCAGAAACTGGAATATGAAAGTGTTCCTTTTGCCCATTTCCACTGCAAAAAGGAAGGCCATATGGAAAGGAGATGCCCTATTCTTGCTAAGGAAAAATCTAAGAAAACCCAAAAGTCTAGAGGGAATATAAAGGACCAACATCACGAGGCCCCAAACCAGGGGAAATCTCACACTCAACCTTAGGTTTGGAGGAAAAAGGAACCCCCTATGCATGGGGGAGAAGTTGAATCAGCTTCTACTACCATAGAAGATCCTTCAAAGAACTATTGTACAGTTGTCAAATGTTTGGACTTGATGCTCTTTGTGGGTGCGAATCCTATCTCAAAGGATATCTCTCTGAAACCATCTATAGAAAAGAGGTGCAAAATTGAGAGCCCCCTCCCCTTCAATGGTCGGATCTCAATCCCCTGAAGTGCCTTGGGAAATAAGAGTCTTCTTTCCCACGCAGAACCCTATAAAGGATGTCCACAAGAACCCATGAATTCTGAGAGCCATGATGTGGAATCAGAAGCACTTCTTATCTCGACAACTCCAGGAAGGTTCACAAGAATGGAAGGAATATTTGCAAAAAAAAGAAGAGAAGGAGGGGGAATGGAAAAAGGTCAAGAATAGAAAAAGTAGTAGAGATCCTTCCCCACTTTCCCCAGTTAAAACCATAAGTAAGAAAAAAGATGATCTAGGAGGTGATAAGAAAATGCCAAGGCATAAATCTTTGAACGAGATCCGACAAGAAGAAGTTTGGAAGAACATAGCAGATGCAACTCAATAGACCATCCAATTAGCCTGCACCTCAAGTTATAAATGAAGTTAATATCATGAAACATACACGGACTTAATGGGCTGCACCAGAAGGATGTTGTTAGAGAAATGATCAGGGACCATAGACTAGATGTGATGCTAATCCAAGAAACAAAGATGACAAAGGACAAAACGGAAGGAATCAAGTTTAGCAAGTCCATGAATAGGTCTGCTACGAACTCATAAGGAGCCTTTGGAGGGTAGATGACTTTGTGGAATGCTTCTCTTTGGACCGTGAACATTTTTTATGGAGAAGGTAATATTCTGCTCCTTAACCTTACTAATATTAAGTTGAAAGATAATTGGAATATCTTGAACAACTATGCTCTTAACACAAAATGTGGGTGCAAATATTTTTGGGATAAACTCAAAGGAATTATATCTATGTTAGACCTTTCTAAATGTATCATCATAGAGGATTTTAATACTCCTTGAAAGGTTGGGGAGAAATAGGGAGGTATCCTCCCAAACCTAGAAAGTAGGCAGGATCTTATGGACATCATCAATGATCTTGGGTTATTAGACCTGGATCTTTAGGGGGGAAATTACACTTAGAGTAATTGGAGAATTGGGCCTGATTGTATTCAATTCCACCTAGATAGAGATTTGATCACTACTGACTGGATGAGCTCCCATAACAATAAACTTTCAGCTCTGGTGAGAATTGGCTCAGATCATTCCCCCCTTTCCCTCACCCTGGATCCAATTTTAAAACAAAGGAACTTCCCCTTTAGATTTGAAAGAATGCGGATTACTCATCCTAATATCAACAACAAGATTCTGGAGTAGTGGAATATTGATATAAAAGGCTTAACCATGTTCAAAATAGCCAAGAAACTCAGAAATGTTAAAACCAACATCAAACTCTAGAATAAAAAGGAGTTTGGTGATATCTTTGCTTCCAAAGAAAAGGCCATCTTTAACCTTGGAGCTATTCAAGACGTTATCCAGAGGGATGGATATGATGAGTCTAACCTATGTGTTGAGAAAACACTACTCTTAGAATACCACAATGTGATTGGAAAAGAGGAATTATACTGGAAACAAAGGTCTAGATCAACTTGGCTAAAAGAGGGGGATCGAAACACCCGTTTCTTTCATTTATCTACCATGAAACACATGATAGATAACTAAATCAACATTATTAGGAGTGGAAAACAGATGGTGCAAGATGCGAAAGGCATATCTAAATCGGCAGGACTTCTTTAAATCCCTTCTCTTGATAGACCCTAACCTGTCTGTTCTTGACCAGGAGAAGCTCTTGGGAAAAATCCCTTTGGTCATATAAGAAAATCAAAATAAAGCCATGTGTGCTATTCGTAACATGGAGGAAGTAAAAAAGGTCTTGGATTCACTTCCAAGGGATAAGGCCCCATGCCTCGATGGATTTCCCATATTTTTCTTCCATAAGTTCTAGGAAATTCTCAAGTTTGATTTGGTCAAAGCAGTGCAGGAATGCTTTGGTTCCAGGAATCTTCTTAAAGAGCATAATCCCACCTTCTTAGTGCTTATGCCAAAATTCTCCATGGTGGATTCCATGGATCTTTTCAGACCTATTAGTCTTTGAAATTCATTCTATAATATTATATCCAAAGTGATCACTATAAGAATTCTTCATTTACTCCCCTTCATTATTTCTCAACAACAGTCAGGTTTTGTTCTTGGAAGACAAATCATGGACTCTATCATGGTAGTGCACAAGGTGATTCACTCCTTAGAAGCTGGGAACATGGAAGGCTTCTTGCTCAATCTTGAATTATCAAAATCCTATGACCATGTGGATTGGTCCCTCCTAATGAAGGTGTTAGGTGCTTATGGATTTAATAGCAAAGTCTGTCTCATCATCCACCAGCTCATTTCCTCACCTTCCTTGTCGGTCCTAGTGAATGGCTCACTATCATCCTTCTTCAGTGCCTTGAGAGGCTTGAGACAAGGGGACCATCTTTCCCCTATTCTTTTCATTATTCTGGTGGAATTCCTGGGTAGACTTATTTCTACTCACAAAGGTGCAGGGGAGCTCAAAGGCATCAGGCCTTCTTCTGGAGCCTCAATCTTTTCTCACCAACAATTCATTTATGAAACCATCTTAGGTGGGGAAGAAATGGTGAATGAGGCTAGAGTTGGTAAAAACTTTTTGAATTCCTACACTAGAGTCACAAGCCTATCCATCAACTGGAATAAGAGTTCTTTATTCTTTATCAACACTCTAGGGGTTAGACAAAGAAGAATGGTGGAAATCATGGGGTGTGGGATAGGATCCCTCCCTTCCACCTACTTAGGCATTCCTCTTGGATCTAAGCCCCAGGAAGAATTCAAGAACAAACTCATAGACAGATTTAATAGAAAATTGGCCAGATGGAAGGGTATTATTCTCAGTCAAGCGGGAAAGATACAGTTGATCAAGTCAACTCTCCAGGACCTCCCCACCTACACCCTTAGTATTTTCTCAATCCCTTCTAAGGTGGTGGATACTTTATAAAAAATCCAAAGAAGATTTCTTTGGTCTGGGGCAGAAGAGCATAAGCGCATCCCTCTGATTGCTTGGGAAAAAATTTGTCTCCCCAAAAGGGATGGGGGTCTTGGTATTAGAAGAATAAAGCCTTTCAACAAGGCTCTCCAGGAAAAAAAAATTTGGTGGATATTCCATGGTACTAGGGAATGGCATGATTACTTTGAGGAGAAATATCTACCCAACAAATATTTTCACTCCTTCGAGAATGAAGACATCCCAAAAGGATCCAGTATATGGAATGGCCTAATCAAGGCAAAAGACCTGGCCAAATCTAAAGCTAGATGGAAAGTTTGTAATGGTCATTGTGTGAGTTTCTAGAATGACAATTGGATTTTCAATAAACCACTAAAATATATTGACACTTTCAACCAGTGGAAGGAAGCATGTACCTTGCTTTATGGGGACAGGGTCAACAATTACAGAGATGTGAATTCTTGGGTGAATCTTGGTTCTATCTCCCAGGACTTAACTCTTCTCCTCAAGACCCTTAGTGCTACTTCACTTTCCCAGCACCAAGACACTATGATCTGGGAAGTCTCCCAAAATGGATCCTTTACTGTGGCCTCTGCTTATTCTACTCTTGTTACCCAAGATGCCTCACCCTTCTGGACGAAAGCCTGGCTTCCTGGCCTTATTCAAAAAATCAATGTTTTTTTCTAGCTCTTGCTCCAAAACCATATTCTCACTATTGAAAACCTAACTAAACGAGGCATCCCTATTACTAATAGATGTGCCTTATGCCACTGTCAAGTAGAATCGGTGGACCATCTCTTTATTCATTGCACCTTTACTAGCTTTTTTTGGCACTTTATCCTTTCTCTTTTTGGTCTGCAATGGTGCTTCCCCTCCTCGCTAAAGGAGTTGTTCTTTAACTAGACCTGGCCCTTGAAAAACAAAACCTTTCAAAAAAAATGGTCTTGGGTGTTTCCTCACCTTTTCTGGGGCATATGGAAAGAGTGAAATAACCACATCTTCAGGGATTTTAGTGCCAACCCTAAAATCAGTTTTGAAAAAATTCATCATGCTCTACTGGAGAATTTTGTCTCGTGTGCGAATACTAACCCTTTTGTAGGTAATAGGGATGTTTCTGACCCCAAGAACTCTGTGGGTAAGAGACAAAGCTACACTTGGTGTAGTCCCCTAGAAGGCTGGTCAAAAGCCAACTTTGATGATTTTGCCAAAGGCAACCCAGGAAGGGCGGGAAGTGGTGGAATTATTTGGAATTTCTTTGGTTATGGAATTGTTGTAGCTTCATGTTGGACATTCAAACTAACCACTATGTGGAAGCTAATGTTGCCCTCCAAGTTACTAAGGTATCCCACGATCTAGGAATCAAACAACTCTGGTTAGAAGGCAACTCAAAAAACATCATCAATTGCCTCAACAATATCCACCCACCTTCATGGATGATAGAAAAAATGATAGAGGAGACACATGGACTTTTAAATTCCTTTGACAGGGTGTACATAAGCCACGTGTTCAGAGAAGGCAACCAAGTTTCCGATTTCTTTTCCAACAGGGCAGTGTGAAGTGACAAGCAGATACACTAGCATAGTGGCAGAGATATGCCATGTGAAGCCTTGGATTTAGTCGATTATGACCAAATCCTTGGGAAGGAGGGAAAAAATAAATGTAATCATGAACATGAAAGCTAAGCTAGGAAATGGCATCATCATAAAAGGAAAGTACATGACAGGTTGTAAGGGCAAGTACTAATATCAATCCCCACACACTTTCTGGGTGTCCGAAAGTAAAGAGGTAACTTATGACATAAGACATAACAGATGGCATTTCTAGAACTACTCTGAGAAATTAGATTTTTGCAGAAGCTTGCCCCTGTTAATTATTCTCAATCTTTCATCTATGGGCGAAGAAAGGCACAGGAGGGAGCCCACTAAGGATGGTAAAAAATGGAAAAGATGGACAAAGGTTTGGAAGTACCTAAAAAATGGGGGTATTTCCACCTTTATAGAGAGGCTCCATGGTGGGAAGTCATGTGTTACTAAATTTTTTTGTCTAAAAGTGGGACGAAGGCAGCATTTAAATTGATGGCAGAAAGTTCAATGTGACAGAAGAAGTTATCTCGGCGGTGATGGGGATTCCCATAGTTGGGAAGAAATTCTATAGAGACCGAAATATTTTAGATGCAACCATCAATGACTTTGTGAGAAACGAGGAGGAAAAGAATGAGCTCACCAAAGTCGGCACCCATTACTTGCCTGATGGGCTAAAAATTCTATGGCGGTTTGTGCTCCATGCAATCAACTACTACATAACCCTAGACTCCAGGTTTGATAGAATTTGCACCCACCACTTCATGCTTTTGAATCATTTTCACCATGTCATGTTGGTTTCTATCCCCTTTTACCTTTATGCTTCCATAAATTATAATATCAGGGTAAAAGCACAATAATCTATCACCTTTTAGGATAATTTGATTGACTTGGCCCAGTCCAACTCGGCCCAGTCAAACTCGGTCGAGTCAATGTGGCACCAAATGGTTCCTACGTGGCCAAGTCGACTCATGCGCGAGCCAATGGGAGGGCCAGTAGGACTCGGCCAAGTTCGACTTGGCCGAGTCTACCTAGGTGGCATGCCATGTGACAGCCAAACCTCCAAAAACATAAAAAATCTAGAAGTTTGCACTTCTGCTTGTTTTTTCTCTACTCAAAATAGACAATGTCAAAAAAATAAAAGTTCCCTTTTCTAGATCTCGGAACTATGATTATTGACATATAAATTTTATATTTTTTTGACTACAAAACATTGAACAAATTCGTTAAAAACTATATGTAGGTTATTAAAGATTTCAGAAGTCGTTGCTTCGGATAATATAGAAAAATTCTAAATAAATTCAAAAAAAATTTAAAATCATAGATAACAGTAGAGAAGAGAATCATATTCAATAATATGTAATTTATTTGGTTTTTGGTATAGTTTTGATAGGATAAAAATGGTGGGAGACAAAAACTGTTGATTTCAAATAAGTTCAACTTTGAATACTTATAACGGGAAAACTATACATTGAAAACACTTATTTTTTTTTTTTGGACTACCTATACATGTCATCTAAAACATATTCTGAAATTGGAGGAAAAAACAATGTTTTACTTATAATGATTTGGCGGGAAGTAAACTCCCTGATTTACAGTTTTTTCAGAAAATGAAAAATAGACCTAAACATTTTTAAAACTATATTAATTTTGGTTCAATTTTTTTAAAAAAAATTATAGGCATATAATTCATCCTATATGACACATTTCATCTATTTACATCATCTTCAAATTCTCAATAGAAATGTGACTTTTATGCCCTTGAAATTTTACAGTTTTGGTGATGTTAACCTTTTCCTTTGTAAAAGGGTGACAAATTATTGTGCTTTTACCCATCAATGGTTATAGAGAAAAAGCCATAGCTAACCCCGCACTGCATGAAGGGCTCTTATTGCTCATCTATGATTACTTTAAAGTCTAGATTATGGATAAAGAGCTGAACCAGAAAGAGGATATGGAGGTTTCAGGCTCAGACTATGTCCCCTCAGACACAGGATAGCATGGGCTTGCATTCTGAGGATGATGAAGATTATGAGAGTAAAAATACCATCTAGGGCTCCACTTCAAAGAAGAAAATGGGCATTATGGTGAAAGTTAAAAAAGAGATCATGGTAACCCAACAAAAACATAACACTATGATTATTTCCTCTGAAGAGGAATATAGTGACGAAGACATGGAGTCTGATAGTGAGAAGTACCCGAAAGATGGGAAAAGAAAAAAGAGAAAGCTCGCTAATTCTATGAAACCCCCAAAAAGAAAGGATAAGGATAGGGAAGTGAGTGTTGATAGGTCAAACCTGAAGGACATGTTTCAAAGAACTTCCCCTATTCTTGACAATAACCCTCCTATGCAGACCGACGCTAGGATGGAACATGAAAAGGAGTTTAGCTGTTACATGGAGGGAAAGGGAAAGATCATAGGGTGGAGCAATTTCAACACAAAGGTGGCTAAAGTGGGGATAAATAGAGAGATCATAAACCCCAAGGTTCTGGTAGGAAATGGTGGCCGTATTAAGTTAGATGAGCTTATTGACCCCTCTCTGGTTGTGCTCAGTGATAGCACTAGGGAATTCGATACTGACCTATTAAACAACTCCAAAAATAGCATGCTCAAAAACTATAGGATGATTAAGTGGCTCTATCATGAGGTGGAAGACCTCAAAAATAGGGTAAATGGCACTAACATGGGGAACATGAACAATGAAATGGAGAATGTATACAACCTATGCACCCACATCCAAAAACTAGAGGAAAGCATGACTAGGGTTGAAACAACCCTTAAGAAAATAGAAAATCAAAGTTATAACACTCTTAAAAAAACTAGAGAGCATACTAATGCCTAGATTGAAAATTTGGAGGAGAAACTGGTTGGGAAGGACACATATAGCAAGGAAACAGAGGTTGTGTAGAACATTGATCAGGGGCCTGGCAAGCATGCCCGAGCCAAGACTAAGAACACTAAAGACAAGGACCTGGAGATGGTGATCTAGGAAATCAAATATTCGGCTGCCAGCATGGAGTTGAAGGAGGCCGAGGCAGCCAAAATCACAGTGGACTTATCCTAAGATTCCCTAGCTTTACTTGTTGTATCTATTTATTTCTTCTTTTTAGAAGTTTAGCCTTTCTTTTTTCCCTGGCCTTTCTTTGCATGTCCTACCTTTACAACTCACTCTGATTTGATGCTTCTTCTATGATATTTTAAACCTATGTTTCAGGTTTCAGGAACCCTGTAAAACCTATTTTACTTAATAAAAAACAAAGTGTTGGTAAACATATTGTTCTTTTGAATTTAACTATAAAATACCCAAAATGCTTAAGATCAATTGAATACAACAGTTGGAAAATTGTTATTGCAAAACCAATTTCCCTCTGAATTTGAAGATACAGCTCCCTTATATGAATGATTTTCAGTGAATCCTGATATTTCCTAATCTAACAGAGGCATGTTCATGACCTGAGCATAGAAGAGGTAAACCAAGCTAAATCCAAACAAGAAATATCTTAGGCGGGGTGAATTAAACTTTAAATCTAGCCAACTCTAAGATTTCATCAATCAGATTAACTCCCAACACTAGTAATGCATGAACTTCTACTGAAAAATGCAAATGCAAACTAGAGGTTAATGATGAAAAGCTAAAGGATCAATCTATTTCATAGAAATGTTTCCCAACTCAGGATAACAATGGATCTTCCCCTAAATTAACTGTATCAGATCATAATACAGAAATCTAGTTTGAATACAGATTGTAAATCTAACTTCAAAGAAACATTTGAATTCAATAGAAAGACAAATGAAATGCAATGGAGCAGGTAAAGAAATAGTATTCAGACACACACGATTGACTCAGCAAAATTCTATCTTTAAAACAAAAATTTAGCCGACCTTTGTATTGATTTTGGAAATAGTACATATAGAGTCCCAGATTGGGCCATTACAAAAAAAGGGAGGGTAATAGAAATGGTTCAACTTCCCCAACCAGAAATGATAACCAAAGGTTTATTCGTTACAACATCAATCAAAATTTGGTACAAAGAGAGAATCTATTCAAGCTTCAGTTTCATTCCCTTTTCCTAATTTATCCCTATAGGTAGTGGTAGCTGTGATAACTCTGATGATCTCCTCATGTCTATTGACATAGACATTGGTGTATTGGATGAGCCATCTAGAATTATCCTTAGCCAGACTCTTAATGGAATCTATCTGATCCTTCAATTCTTCCATGGCCTTATAAATACATCCACTCAACTATTGGAGCTTTGGCACTTTGTCTAAATGGGTGGAAGATGGCTCTGATAGCTTGTCCACATAATCAGAAAATGATTTTTGCATATTGGCCAATCCTATCATTTCTTTACCTTGCCCACTCTTTTGTGATTCTGTGTGCAAACCTTGAAGAATCTTAAAGTCTTTTCTCTGTTCTTCCTTGACCTTAACATCTACTTGTTGCAGCCCCGTCTTAGCCTGGATGATCATTTAAATTTTGAACTCTAAAATTTGAAGCCACTCAATTAGAGATTCATCTCCCTTTTTTAGAATCTTGGCTTTCAACGCCTCTTTGGTCTTCATATTTACTGCTACATGGAGCGTCACTATGCACCCCTGACACTTCACTCTCTCAGATGCGAGATTTTAAAAATTCTTCTCAATGTTATTCCTTTCCGTCTCCAATCTCAAGAGAGCATTACCCAACTACTCAACAACTGCCAACCCCTCAGATTTGAGTCTCTCAACCATACCATTCCGATCTATGCAAATTTCCTATCCTCTTGCAACTTGGCTACTATATCTTGATTCTCCAATGCACTAGGATCAAAGGTGGTTTGGGTGCTGGGGACGCTTGCAATCAGAGTGAGGAGCTCTCTTATGAAATTGGTCATCTTAGCCACTTCTCCCTTCAGTTTAACCTTGGTAGTGTTGAGCTCCTCAAGTTCTTCCTCTATCACCACATTAGTAGACTTCCATTAGTCCACCTTGGTGTCATGATGAGCCAACCCCATATCAAATGATTGCAACTGAAAATCTAAAGCGGTCATATCTTCAAATCTACCTTCCTTGGTTGGCTTGGCCACTTCCATAGTGAAGTGTCCAATCTCAGGGTCATGACCTAGAGTAGACATTGTCTTTACTTTCTTTTGTTTTCTTGTAGTGGCCTTGGGCTGAACGGCTCATGACAAAGTTTCTTTGCTGGAAATTCCTTCTTTTTCCCTCTTCCTCTTGAATTCTAGGGTATTTTCTATCCATGACTCTGCACTGGTAACTTTGTTGGCAAAAACCAACTCCTTAATGAACAACTTCCTTATGACTGGGGTCGTAGCCTTTAGTCTAGAAGCAAATGGATTTACTAAGGTAGGAGAAGAGGACACCGATTTGGCTAGTGAAGCGACCTTATTCTTTTTCCTAGCCTCTTCTTCTGATTTTGTGGTTGAAGGAGTATCTTCACCCACTTGCACTATGACAGGGGACCCTCACCTTGGAGAATGTTGGGTTGAAGTACCAACTGGTACATCTATAGTGACTGCTTTAGTTGGCTGCTCTAGTTCTGCAACTTTCGTGGTTCCTCTGTTGTTCCAATATTGTGATGCGAACCTCCTCCACAAGTCTTGTTTGGTCAAACTACTTTTTTCAGATGTTCATTGCCTCCACTAGCTGGTTGAGACGAACTCTTGGTCATAGTTGGGAGTACTACCTATACAATATAAAATTGGGGGGATAAATTGTAATTGATAATGTGTACATATAAAAATGATTGGTTTATTTATTGATTGATTATTATGATTGGGATGTGATTGATGTGCAAATGTCCTTTAAGTTGCCTAGAATGTATTGAATTCCTTAACCCTAATTGAATTGTATTGATTAAGTATTGAAATTTTGATTAAGGAGAAGATAAGATATTCCCTTTATCCTCAAATGCACAAATGGGAGATCCAAGTTGATCAACCCCAAGGAAGGGCTAATGCACAAATGAATCAACTATTTGGAAAGGAGAATAACAAGAGAGATAACTTAAATTCTGTTAACTACATGTATAGAAATGATATATGACAGTAATTGAAGAAGTAGGAGAAATTTACTAACCTTGAAATATTGTAGATCAAAGAATGCTATTTTCTGAGGTCTGTATTGAGTTTCTGGAAAAACTAACAGTTGATCCCAAACTGGAACGTAGAGACGAACAAAACCCAAAAATCATTTTCTTCTCCAATTTCTTCATATGAAAAAGGTTGACCTTAACCCACAAATGTCAACCCTGACCCAATAATGTCAACCCTAACCTATACAGATCTGAAAGTGATTCTGTTCGCGCCATCCGAAAGAAAGCTGAAAAGGGTATCCAAATCTGGGTTCAAATCCACTGTTATGCACCTGTACCTACAAGAAAAAGGAGATTGTTTGTTTTGGGGGATGGGTTTGCCTTGGTCAAACCCCAATTTTGGAATTAACCTCAAATATATAATTGAAATTGTAGAAGTAAACAAAGAAAATGCATAAATTCACCTTGCTTGTGAAAGTCCTTGTGGCGGATTCGAATCCTTGAATCCACAAGTACACCTCAAAATGTGGAATGTAGAAAGGTAGGATGTCTTCAATCTCCAACACCAAGTCTTGAATGGGTTCTTGAATTTGGAATAGGATTGGAAGAAGGTGGATGGAGAGATCACCAAAAGGGCACTTTGTAGCTTCAATCCTTCAATGGACTCCAATGGATCTCCTTCATGAAAATGGATACTTGAATGGATGAATGCTTGATTGAAATATTTCTTGATTTCTTGCTTGATGATGTTTCTCAATTGCTCAAGGATGCATAGGCTTCAATAGAGAACTTAGTATCACTTCTTGATTCTTAGAAGACTTCCTTCGCTTGATGATGGTTAGAGAAAATGAGAGAGCAAGCTTCCCTTTTATATGGAATTAGGGAACAATCTTCTAAGGAGGCCTACATAGGAGGATTAAATTACCATTAAAGCCTTTACCCTTAAGAGAGGACCTTATTAAATATAATTTAGGAATCAACGCTTTGGAACCCGAAATAGATGACCTGAAAGCGGGAAATACTTTTTTCAAAGGCCGACCTCCAAAATCTGTGAGACCCTAGGATCTTAACCCTGGGTCATGGTCAAGGTCAATCCTAACATAGGTTAAGGTCAAGGTTGACCCTAACCTAGGTTAGGGTCAAGGTTGACATAGACCTAAAAGGTCGACCCTGACCCTGAAGCCCAAAATCACTAATCTGCAGTCCAGAATGCAGAAATTAGGCTAAACCGGAATGGAAAGAGGGAAAAAATAGGGGGGAAGAAATGTCAAGATTAGGAACCCATTCAAGGTGCTTTCCATAACCCCAAACCACTTACTCAGAAGCCTAAACACATCTACAATGGAAGTGCTTCCATTTTCTGACTATACATTTAGCCCCCACTTTAGCAAGAGTATGAGTTCAACACAAACTCTTGGTAAAGGAGAATATATAGAAAAGACAATCTTATTGAATCCAAAAGGGATAAAGAAACCCTCAAGCACCCAAGGGAATTAATTCTTTATCAACCCTAAGATCTTGATAACAGAGACATCACTTAGTTAAGTAGAGAGAGAAAAGGGTGTGATTATCTCACCCAATGAGAACTTACGTCTTATTGTGAATCACACAAAAAGTGTAACTGGAAAGATGGAATTGAACTACCTAATGAATGTGGCTACTCACTAGTCAACCCATCAGGTAGATCTATTCTTAAAGGGATCAAATCATTGTAAATTGAAAACTGGCAGGATCAAGTGATCCATGTAAATTTAAACTAGAGGGATCAAGAGATCCTAAAAAGTAAAAATGTGACCATGCTTTAAGGATTAGTTTCTTTTAATCCATAAAGGGAAAATTTTTGAATCTTTTGAAAACTATTTTGAATGTGCGTGTGTGGAAAAAGTGAGTAGAGTGTATGCCCCCATGTTAAAGTCATTGCTAACAGTTTAATAGGAGCAATGGTTTTAATGGAAACATCAACAACTCTACGAATTACTTTTCCACTGCAAGATGCCCCCAAAGGAAGACAAATAAAGGGAAATAAAACATAAACATACATAAGAACACAAGAGGGATCTACCTAATGTGGGGTCAGTATGATCATAAGATAACATGTACATAGAAATATAATATTA
>MU227487.1:45237-59226 GCA_018584345.1 Thuja plicata
ATACATAAGAACACAAGAGGGATCTACCTAATGTGGGGTCAGTATGATCATAAGATAACATGTACATAGAAATATAATATTATTGCAAATGAATTGACATCATTCTCCAAAGAAAGTAGAACTACAACCACAAAGGAGGAAAGAAACTTAAGAATTATGAAGAGGAATCTTTTCAGACCACAACATGGAGCCCAAAAAGAATTTGTGCTACCATGTCCTAGATCTAAGTAGATTGTACAAGGAACATAGTTACAAATAATAGCACAAGTACAACATAACATGAAACAACATATAGAATAATGTAGACACATATAGAGGAATTGAACAACTATTTTGATTCCTTTATCACATTATACCAACAAAGTAACAAGGGTCATATAAAAGAATCTAACAAACATTTAGCAAAATACATTACACGGGAAAAAAAATACAAACATACAAACATACAAAGAGCTACCATAAAGGATGAGCCACTCAAGCATGTTGTCAACCCTCCCCATCTTGGTTGATGTTATTTAGAGTAGGTGGGCAACTCGAAAGAGGGACTATATCCAATATAGTAGGAATGATAGCCAGTTCCAAACAAGGATCCTCTTGAGAATCACAATTCTCAATACTAGGTGTAATTGTTAATTGAGTTGAAAGCATATGAGGTAAATCATTATCAAGATCAACGGTCTCATATTCATCACTAAGATCAATAGGGTCATCGAGAGTGTCCTCCTCATCAATGTTGATTGAAATAGGATCCAAGATGGGAATAGGATCGTCATACTCATTTGTTTGAACATCATGAATATTAACATCCAATGCATCAGGAATAGGTTGATCAAAGGTAGGTAATGAATTTTGAATCATAGAAGCACGGGCTCTAGCATTAGCTCTATGCTTCTTACGACATTCATTATTAGATTTGTTACATTTAACATTATTTGGAACATGTTGAGAACCAGGAGGAATAACAATAGGTTCCTTCATAGGTTCTTGTTATGCCCTGCATCCCCGTCCCTACATTTTTTGTGCAAAATGTTGGGTCCCCCTTTTTTTTTCTTTCTTTTTTCTTTTTCTTTCTTTTGCTTTTCTTTTTGCCGCGGCTTCGCCTTGTCTTTCTTTTCCTTTTTTGCTTTCTTTCTCCGGGGTTTTCTTCCCTAGTGTGTGTTGTTTTCTTGGTTTGGTTTTCCCCTCCGGGATCCCGGATCCTGGAGGTTGCCTTTCTGTTGGAAGCCAGAAGCTGGACTCCTAGATTCTTTGCTATGATGTTCTTAAGTCTTAAGAACATCATCACAAGGAATCCCCGGGCCCAAAATCTGGAGGTTGCGCCTGACCTGAAATCTCCGGAAGGATGAGGATTGTTTTTCACCGCGGGTATAAATAGACTTACCTATCATTTTCACACTTACCACGATTAAAACCTTTGATCACTTAGAGCGAAATAGAGCATTTTCAAAGTGATTAGCAGAGCATTTACAGAGATTTTGTGATAATCAAAGCTTAACACCTTCTGTTGTTCTCAGACATATGCAAGTGCTTCATGGTGGTGATCCTGGCAGCTTAACGACTCAAGTTGTTGTAGAGTTCTCTCGGTAATCCCTCCTTTCCTCCGCCTTCTGCATTTTTAGGTTGGTGTTCTCCTTTCCTCCTCTCTGCTTTGCTTCTGATTTTCTAGTTTGCCTTTGGGTTTTCTTTGTTTTGTTTGTTTTGTTTTGCTTTGTTTCTCTGTCGTGTTCATTCTTTTGTTTTCTAGTTTTGCCACCCATTGGTGGGTCGGCTCTGCCAGAAGGTTGTCCGCCTTCTGTGCAGAGGTTGTTTGTCTGTGAAGTCTGTAAGTAGCATGTAAATAATCTAAATGGTTGTATATTTTTGTTTCAGCCTTGTTTGGTTTTTTCGCGGGAGTCATCCCGTGTGTATATCCATGTATATATGTGCATATCTGTAGATAACCCTTGTATATCTCCTCCTTTCCATGTATATACCCCTCAGCTCTATGTATATCCTTCCAGGTGGCTCGACAAGCTGGTCAAGTTGCCCTTGCTACTGGTTTTTTTCTTCCAAGCTTCCTTTGAGGCAGAAAACCACCTGTTTGAAACTCAGCTCTCGGCCGGTTTCAAACAGGCAGTTTTCTCTCTCCTCCATCAAGGCTGTCAGGGCCTCATTTATTTCCCATGCGCACAATTAATTTTGGCCAAGTGGCTTTCCCTTTTCGTGTGTTTCAACAGTCAGATCCATCGCCAGTGCCATCACATCCATTCAATGCTAACGCATGTGGCGTCCACCTGGACTTGCCCCTACATTTTTCTTTGCTAACGGTCATTTCTCTGGGCTTCGGGCCTCTTTCTGCCATTCATCCTATGTCTTCGTCAAGTGTGATAAAATTTCTCAGACCCAGAGATATAATGAAAATCCTAAGTTTGTGTTTTTCTTTTCGGATACTTATGCGTAAAACTAAATTTTCAGGAAAAGTGAACGGCGAGGTGGTAAGGTCTCCGGACCCCGGAGTTACTGTTTTATTTTGATAAAATGTTCTGACAGTCGCTTTGTCTCGCAGGTCTGGACTTCATCTTCTAATCATGTCTGAGGCATCCGCATCATCTCCTCCTAGAAGTCCAGAGTTACCATCCACAACCGAGACTAGGGCAGCAGCAAAGTCAAAGATAGAGAAGGCCCTAGCAAAGCTGCCCCTCACCATGAAATTCGTCTAGGATAATGAGATTATGGGCTCAAAGATTGAGTCCAAGGTGAAACTAATGACCGACGCCAGCGTCAGGACCTGGGCAAAAATGCAGGCCCTGGTAAAGATAATGCACATCCAGCGACAGGCTGGAGACAAACTTGCAACCAACGTCGGAGGTTCCGAGATTCTTTGGGCAGCTTGCTTCCCATGCTCCGTGCAGTCTCCAGAGCTTGTTCTAACTTTGGTGGCCAACTACAACTCTTCTGTCTAGGCCGTTATGTTATTAGCTGCAGAACCTATGGGATTCCCCACTCCACTGGTGTCCCTCGACCCAGTTACTTTCCAAGCAGGCCTGGGTATCTCACAATTTGATAGGGCCACAGTGGTCACAAGGACCGACACCTTGAAACAATTCAATCAACTGGAGGATGCTGCCCGGGTGTACATGAACACCAATTGGCTCAAGGTCCCTAAGAGGGACCCAAAAAGAATGAAGATAGATATCCCCCGCTCTGAATTCAAGGAAAGCATCCAAATGGGGATGATAGCATTGGCCCGGGTATTTGGGAAACCCTTCGCCCAGGAGTTTTCCAAGTGGATGTACTATTTCCTCCTAGGCATCTCCACTAAGGGAGAATTCTTTGACTGGGTGACAATAATCTCCAATCATGTCGACTCCCAGTTCTTGCAATTGAACCAGAAGAAGAAGTTCTACATGACTTCTTATGTTTTCTGGGCTTTGGCCCAATAGAGGCCCCACTCCAATGGCCTTCTTACAGATGGTGTTCTCAAGATTGGCCCAGGACAGAAAGCACCGTGGGACCATTTCCCATAGATTCAATGGGAGGCCAGCTTCCCCAGTTACTGCCGGGTAAATGACTCCTTCGTTTACTACCATCTACTCACACCTACCTGGGATGCCGGATACTGCCTGTCTACTAAGGTGATGAAATTGGTTAGTAGTTATGGGCACTACTATATCCAGTTCCAGCAGCACACATACATTAGGGTCGCCGACTTCTCCGGGAAACCCTACTTGTGACCCAAGCATTGTGGGGACAAGATCGTCCTGCTGGAATATTGCCAGCAAATGATGGAGCTACATACCTTCTTGGCCCACAAGAAGGTCCCCAACGTTTCATTCTCAATCTCCTGTGGGAACTACACCTATAGTCTGGCCACCGCGAAGGAGGCAGACAATGAGTTGAAATGTTATAACTTGCAAAAATTTTATCTAGCGCGGAGAAATTTTGATCCGCATGGCAGAATTGGAGCGGCACTGCCCCGGGCTTCGGAGCCCCACCACACACACATGAAAGACTTCTGGGCAGATCGCAGGATGACATGGATGTGCGCAGCTGGCAGTATGATAGAATGATAGCCAGAATGATGCAGGAGCTAAAGCTCTGGAGGTTCCCTATGGGTTTCTCAGACGACGCCCCCACCATAGATCCCTAGTACAAAGAAAAGGGGATTGACAAAATGCCACTGTTGGCAATGAATTGGGCCACCCAAGAGGAGCACACTATTAAGGACTTCACTCGGGAAGTAGTCGAGCGAAGTCACGCTTATTTCAAAAAGGTGTGCGCCGGGAGTATGCGCCAAGCTCCCAGACCGGTACCAAAAGAAACACCGCCGCCGGTATTGAAATTGACTCTGGAGGCTGGGACTTCTGCAGAAGATGCAGACAAAGGAAAGGGGATAGAAACAACTCCCCCCACGTAGCAAGTCCCCATTCAAGAATAGATTAAGCAATCTGTAGCAACCTCCCAGCAAATGAGGGAGCAGTTGATAACGAGGCTTGCCACTCCCCCGCTAATGTTCAGACCAATTTGTCCTCCTTCCTCCCCATCGCTGGCAGCTTTGATGGTCAAGGCGACGGGAGTGGATCCCACAGAGGTAGCAGCAATAGCCGATGTGGGGCCGCCTCTAATCACTTGAAGGAAGAGAAAGCACATCAAACAGCCTAAGACAAAATGAGCTCCAAGGGCTTCACTCCCTAAGGAAGTAGAAATCCTTTCTTCCAGTTCCCCGGAACCGGACAAGGAAGCAGAGCAGACAGGCATCCCAGCCAGTCCCCCTCTAGAAGAGGAGTTTGACATATTTGCAGCCGATGAGTTTGGAAATCTGTAAGCGGATGATACACAAGCAAAGACAGAAGTCCTGGAGAAAGAGCAAGAGGCTGTGGATCCAGAGGACCTGGAACTAGAAGCTGCAGAACAAGAAGAGCAGCAAACAGAAGAAAAGAGGCCAGAACCGGAGGTTATCTCTGGGGCCCCAGGAACAGAAGGTCCGGGAGTGGACCAACAGCCACCAAGTGAACAGATGGCATCCGCTGGGGAACCCAGACCTAGAACTTTGGGATCAACTGTAACCCCAGCCACCGTGTTCCCAAGGCCACTCCCGGGAGCAACCTTCGGGCAGGTTATCACAGCGGCCCAAACTCTGAATCTCGGCCCGATACCGCCCCTACTGCCAACAGATGAGGACGAAGAAGAAGAGCAGCATGAAGAGTAAATTGCTGAGGAAGCTGACCAGGGTCCAGACACATCAATTGACATCCGAGACCAGGCTGAGGAAACAGAAATTGAAAAGAATGTTGCTGAAGAAGAGGTTCTGGTAGGGAGAGAAATAGAGGAAGTACATGTTGAAAAGGAGCAGCCACCACCAGACACCGGGAGAGAATCTGGAGAACAAACTCTGGAAGGAAGGCCACCTCTCCCACCTCCATAGCTGGTAGAAAATAGAAAAAGAAAATCCCAATCCGCTCCGACAGTCCCTCTCTCCCTGGCCGAAATGATGGCCTTAGCCCAGGCCTCGCCAAAAATGAAGAAGGCCCGGACAGTTCATACCCTTCAGACTGGACTGGGTGGAGAAACAGTTGTAGTAGTAGCAACACCTCCCCCAGACACTGATGAAGCGACCGCAGATCCCGCAGATTATAATATCGCAGAGGTATCCTTAGGCAAAAGAGGAAAGCAGGGCGAAGTAGACCTGCTGAAGGAGGCAGCAAGGGCAGTGGAGGCCCGATATGAAAAGAAGGCCCAGAGGCTCAAAGTGGAGAAAGAGAAAAATGCAAACCTTATGGGGTTGCTTGTAGAGCTGGCTTGACCCATCAACGTCGCCCCTCCACAGACCTCCACATTAGAGGAATTACCGTAGAGCGACATAGACTCCCTGCAAGTAATGAAAAGGAAGGCCCAGACAGTAGAAAAATGGGTTGCTCTACAGATAGGAAACACACGGTGTTTCCTAGCGGCGACTCTCCTAGATTTATATACGGCCTGACAGATTATTTACTAGGTAGAAGCACTGATTGAGCAATGGGAGAGTGATGCCGAGAATTACCAGGTGTGGAAGGTAGAGCTCGAAGAGCTCCTCACCCTGGGGGAAGATATAATTTTCAAATCCAGAATTCTAGGTGAGGAATCATTTGATTTTGTAAGGGCTCAGCACTCTATACTGGACCTCACATTGGAGGTAACCAAGAAACTGGTAGAGTCCTTACAGGAAAAGGTAAACATAGTGAAGTATTCTTCCAATTTGTACAAGTCATTTATAATAAAAGCTTCCGGGGTTGATCCCCTTGGTACAAATACTTATACCCCCGAGGAGTCAGTTTTGGGGAATTTTGATGAAATGATGGCATCTCGGTATCAATCCCCGGAGGGGATGGATGGGGCCCGAATGGCAAAACTAACCAAAATGGTGCTTAAAGGCCATGATGCCGCAAGGATGGCAGATGAGTTCATAAATAATGTTCCGGACCTGGGGGAACAAGTTGAAGTGGTCAGGCACAGAAGGGCCAGCCTAAGAAAGATTGATGAAGATGGCATTTTCCACATCCTTTAGGCCTTCAATGATAATAAATAGCCTTGAGCATTCTCTAGAAACTGGGGAAACTTGAGTGTTAAGCATTCTTTATTCTTTTGGGGACGTAAGTTCTCGGATCCTAGAGTTTTGGATCCAAAATTTTGTATTCTTTAAAGTGATCTGTGTCCTGGTCCCTAAGGTCGACCGGTCACTTTCAGAGGCGGTTAATAAAGACTGTCAGAGAGTAGTTGGGTGCATCAAGCGACATTGGCTCGGTAGTTGGTTTCTGACAGGGTGGTCTTCTCAAGGCACCATTCAAAGGTACACTTGGCACATTGGAGACAGGGTGCCACATTTCCCATTTATGAGGCATGTAGCCTCGGTCCCCGGGGGACCTACTTCCTTCTTTCTTCTCTCTGGCTCTCTTCTCAAGACCGATTCTTCCGATGTATATTCTTATCTTATTCTTATGACATGGAAGACCTATTTCATCTCTAGGTATTTTGTAGGGTGGCACAGGTAGTATCGGCCCCCAGATATTGTATTTTATTAAAGAACAGTAAAATAGGATTAGGGTTAGAGAGTTGTATAAATAGGCAAATGGGCCCATTTCCAAGGGTCGGCAAAATTGATGATTTTGTTGTCCATAAGAAATAGAAAAAGGAATTCCTGAGTTTAAGTTGCAGAGCTCAACGCTCCATTGTTCTATTCTTGATAGTTAGATGCTCCCCTGGAGCAACCATTGTATCATGCATCAGTGCCTGCTAGATTAAATATTAATGAAGAAGGAAGGATTCTTGGCAATGATGTTGTTATTGTCCCCACTTCTGAGTTAATGGTATTTCATATTTTAATGTTCTGTATGTCCTTCACTCTGATATGTTAAATTAGATTAATGACCTCTTTATTTCCGCTACTGATAAAATGCTAACTGATGGTTGTGTATTTCTTCGATATTTAGTGTAGTCTTTCAGAGTGTTGTTGATGTTTCGGACATTTTAGCATGACTGTAGTTAGATAAACATTTCTAACCCTACAGGATCTTTTTTATTTTATTTTCTAAGTGTAGAATGCTCTGGAAAACCCTTACTGTACCGAATCTCTGGAAGAATGAGTTGAAATAACCAGCTATCCCCCTCAAAAATAGTCACCTCCCCCAACCAAGGCCTGCACCATCGTGACCTGACACCCAGGTGCTTGAAGGCCCAGAGGATTCACTTCCCCTAGAAAACCTTTGCAAGCGGAGTTGGCCGATTTTCCCAGAACCCGGTGACAACTTATGACTGTTGGCGGACCCGGTCAGCAAAACCCCATCAACAGAAACTGGCGCTAAAAGGAGGGCATGAACTCATCCCCCTCCCAAGATTCTAATTTTACACCTCCTGAGGGTTCCCCGAGTTGTATTTTTAGGAGACAAGTCTTAAGTGGGATTGGGTCCTTTTCCCCAGCTAAATTTGAAAGAGTCCTTAGGTCCACCCCAAATCCCAGAAGGTTTGTCGAACTCGAGCCCCCTGCTCGAAAGAAACAGACATCGAAAGTCCTACCAGCCACTGTTGTCTGGGGGTCTACCCTACCCCTGAATACTCAAACTCCCCAGATGGTCCTGGGAACCAGTACCCAAACTACCCAACATATAGTTCCCCTAATGGCTGCATATTTTGAAAATACCAGGTCCCTAATGGGAACTTTTTTGGGTGCAATCTATGATTTACCCTCCCACCCGGAGAAGATTTGCCCATGATATGAGCACTTAGGCTCACGGACCGTAGAAGAACATTTACAGGCATACAAGGATGCCATGAATCGACATCGGATCCAGCATGAAGATGTTGTGACCCGCATTTTCCCCTTGTCCCTAGGACAAAGTGAGTTGAACTGGTACCTAAACCTTCCCGCCAACTCCATAAACACTTGGTAGGATATGGAGGACGCCTTCTTGGATATCTTTCATGTACATGTGGACCCAGCTTGGTCCCATAGCCAATTCATCTCCATCCAGAAGAAACCCAATGAACCTCTTGCAGCATTCAACCATAGGTTCTAGCGTGCCCTGAAGCGGTGCACGGGCCCTTTTGTCCCATCGCCAGACGTTACCATACAGACATACCTTAATGCGATGGACCCTTTCGTCACCACCCTCCTCTGGAGAAAAACCACCCCAGGCGATCAAGATACTTTGGAAAAAGTCTACAACCTTTCCTTAGAGTTGTCCCGCGGTCTCAACAAATCCCGGGCGGGATTAGACAGAACACGCCTTTCAATATGATCCCCGACAAAACTGCTTATGCCAGGGGTTACAATCCTAATCTGGCAATAGGTGCCCCCTCGATGGCGGTGAATCCCCTGCCACCTTTGATAGACCAATAGGCACGTTATGTTTACCCCTCCCAGACCCAGATGACACCGACTCTGGAAGTCTTCCCTTGGAATCAGCCACAGCAGACACAATAGACTCAGACACAACCATCCAGAGTGCCCTTCTTCCAGTCATCCGTAGCTGGAGGATTGCTGCCCTCGACTCTGGCTAATCCTACTGCCTTCCCGGGAAGCCAACAGTAGCCACAACCATCACATTGTGACACTAACACTCAGTTGACCGCCGAGGTTGAGTCCCTCCGGTGAATGCTATCCACTCTGACCATGGACATGGGTCAACTGAAGGATGGGTCCTACGCACCCCAAAATTCAAATTCCCAGAGGGGAAATATCTTCTCCGGCCAGCGAAACAACAATGCCGGGGGAAGAAACTTCAACAACGGGCCTAGGCCCAACCAAAAATAATGGAATAACAACGCTAACACCGGAGGCCCACCTCTGAACCAAAACACTAACCAAAGTGGTGCTGGACCATCCCATTTTACGCCAGTCACAAACTTCCAGCCCATGACTAACTGGTGTAGACTACACGACACGGGTTCCCACAATGAGGTGAATTGTGCCACTTTGGAGAAAGTCATAATGATCTCCCAGCTGGACAGGCAACAATCGCACGATACCGCTCCCTCGGAGCCCCCTGTCCAAGAGCAAACCCACAGTGCCTTCACCTATGACACCATCTTCTTCGGTACTTCCGGAGAAGATGAAGAAGAATCCAAACTACAAAGATTATTTGATGAATCTATTCCACCCTTTGAGGCCAATGCCTTTACTAACCCATGGGCTCTATACAACACCCAAAGCCAGGTGGGTAAAGGACCATCTTACACGCCTATACCTCCTACCAAAGATACTCCTCCTCCCTAGAGTAATGTAACTGATCGACCCGTCCCTCCAAAAGGTCCTAGCTCTAACCAAGAAAAAGATCTCACGGAGGAAAATCACCAGTTCCCGGGAGGAAGATTCGATATCATGAAGGCGTTAGAGCAGACCACCACCTCCATGACCTTGATGGAGGTTCTGTTAAATTGTCCCGAATAGAAGAAGACCCTTCTGAAGCTCTTAGGGAACCCGAAAGTAGTCAGCCGCCCACCCAAGACTGCCTCGTTCGAAGATGCTAATGTGGCTGTCTTCTGGAGAAATAATGAGGATCCTCCCTTCCTGCTAGGCCTGAACATTTACGGAAAAAATATACACAACTACCTAGTAGACTCTTGAGCTTCGGGTAACATCATGCCCTTATCCATTTTTCAGAAGCTCGGACTCCACCCCACCCCGTCTAATGGCACAGTGATCCAACTGGATAAGACTGCTATAAAAATGGTGGGGGAATTGAAGAACATCTGGATACATCTTATCCAGGACCCCAGGATAGCCAGTATCATTGAAATCCAAGTGGTGGATATCCCAGAGACTTACGGGATGTTACTAAGTCAGAATTGGTCTAAATCCTTAAATGGATACTTTTCGACTGGCTTCACCCACTTATGGCTTCCGTGGGAAGGAGAATCCAATCAGATCCAGGTCGAAAGTGAACCTTGGATGAAACAGGCCCTTACTGAAGTTGGGAGGGTCAATGAAGTCCTTTTCTCCGAGTCTTCTTTGGGGGTGTACCGACCTCTTGAAATCTTAACATTTGATTTCATCCCCGGAGAGGATCCCGTAGTGTTGCAAAGAGCACAAGACTTAGAAGAAAAGTTGAGAGTTGAAGTTAACTCTTAGGGCCCCAT
This sequence comes from Thuja plicata, assembly GCA_018584345.1. Lineage (NCBI taxonomy): Eukaryota > Viridiplantae > Streptophyta > Pinopsida > Cupressales > Cupressaceae > Thuja > Thuja plicata. Next base: position 55,828 of record MU227487.1, read on the forward strand.
AGCGACCCTTGCCACACTCCTGTCTGGCACGTGGTACCGAGTGCATTACCAAAAACATTCAGAGCACAAGTGTGAGCCATGCCTATCGATTGCTACCCGGCAACTCGATGTCTTCCAGGGTGAACATATAATCGATTCCCTGGGACCCAGTACTTCTACGGGATGCACTCCTTTGGTGCCATCCCTCAGGGGATCACCAATTGAAACTCCTTCGGGGATAAATTCCACTTTTACGTCAGTAGTCCGGGATAAAATCCCCAAGTCTCCCAGCGATAATCCAAAGAAAACTCCCCCTCCCCAGCCCCAGATTACAAACAATGACTTATGGACTCTGAAATTCGACGGGTCCCGATCCAAACAGGGCTGTGGAGCCGGGGTGGAATTAATCAACCCACGGGGGAAATCCTTTCTTGCGTCCTACAGGCTGCAGTTTAATTGTACAAACGTCACGGAGTATGAGGATTTTGTCCTTGGACTCTTATTCTCATTAAGGAAGGGTATCACCCACCTCCGGGCTCTGGGTGATTCAGAGCTAGTTGTTAAACAAGTCCGGAGTCAATACACATGTCATGAAAAGAGGCTGGCCACATACCGCAACCGGGCTTGGAGCATTCTTGAAGATTTTGATGCCTTTGGCATTGACCTTATTCCCCGGCGACGGAACTATGTCCTGGATGCCCTAGCCATTTCTGCCAGCACACTTGAGCCGATGGCCGGCTCACGACTCTGAAGATTTTCAGTTGAGATGGTCCCCACCCCCTCCATTCCAGACAATGTTACTCACTTTAGGTTTTTGAGGACGATCAACATATCCTGGCCTTCATGGCCAATGTTGGTGTTTTTGAGGATCAGATAGTGGAGGAACAAGACCACGATGACATGGGACAGGGTGATGAAGACGATGGGATCATGGACTTGCCCACCAACACTATCCCTAAGGGGATGGTTGCATTAGAACAAATCTTCGATTCGGACCCTCGGGCCTGTGAGAAGATATCATCCTCCCCTGAGGGAGGAAAGTTTGAAAAAGTTAACATGAGCCAGCCTGGTGAAGAGATCATCCACATTGGTACCTCCTGCTCCCCTAAGGAAAAGGAGAAGATTCTCGCAGTTCTCCGAGAATACATTGATGTAATCGCCTAGGGTTATGAAGACTTAAAGATGTATGACACATCCATCATGACCCATACCATTCCCCTGAAGCCAGACGCTAAGCCCTTTCGGCAAAAGCAAAGACCGGTCAACCCCCTGATAGAGCCTCTGATTCGTCAAGAGGTAGAAAAACTATTATCAGCCCAGATAATATTTCCAATCTGGCATACTACATGGGTTGCCAACCTGGTCCTAGTCAGGAAGAAGAACGGTGAGATCCGCCTTTGCGTGGATTTCCAAAATTTGAACAAGGCATCTAAAAAGGATAATCACCCTCTCCCCTCGTTGGACGAGGTGTTACAAATAGTAAACGGATCTCAGATGATGTCTTTCTTGGATGGATATTTGAGATACAACTAGGTCATGGTCAAGTATGAGGATAGAGAGAAAATAGTGTTTACCACCAAGTGGGGAACGTTTGCGTATAGAAGAATGCCCTTCGGGTTGATCAATGCAGGGGCTACTTTTCAGAAGGCCATGGACATTGCGTTTGAGGGCCTTGTAAATCGATGCATAATCATCTACATGGATGATTTGACTATCTTGTCCCGGGACAGGCGTGATCATGCCGCCCACCTCGCTCAGATCTGTGAGAGATGTCGCCGATATGGAATATCCCTCAACCCCAAGAAGTGCATATTTGGGGTCACCGAGGGGAAGTTGCTCGAGCATATCATCTCTGAGAAGGGTATATCCATAGACCCTGATAGAGTCGAAGTATTGCTGAACTTACAGATGCCTGGTAGCAAGAAAGAAATGCGATCCTTCTTTGGAAAAATCAACTTCATGCGATGATTCATCATGGGATTTGCAGAAATAGTTAAACCACTCAATGAAATGATGAAAAAGGATACCAGAATTGAGTGGAGTCCTGAAGCAAAGCAGGCGTTCACCCAGATTAAATAGACGATAATGGAGGCACCTATCCTGGCTAGTCTGGACTATTCCCTCCCGTTTTACATATACTCATTTGCTTTGCCGCATTCTACCACGGCAGTACTAACCCAAAAGGTTAAAGGGGAGGAACGACCAATTGCTTTCATGAGTTCCCCCTTTAAGAATGCCGAAATCCGGTATTCATCACTGGAAAAATAGGCCTTTGCTCTAGTTCACGCCGTGAAGAAATTCTGGCATTATATTCTCCGGAGCAAAGTGCATGCTATCATCCCGGACCAGGCTATCAAATCTCTGCTGATGCAGAGTGAATTGGGTGAGAGACGGGGGAAATGGATGGCCATCCTCCAGGAATATGACTTAGAGATGCAACCCATGAAAATAGTCTGAGGCCAGGGACTAAGTTGAACAATGGCAGAAGAGACTCCCCACATAGAATGTCAAACTTATATGGTGGAGTCCATTACCCAAGACCCATGGTATACCGATCTGGTGTACTTTCTGCTCAACAACAAATGTCTAGAGGGATTACCTCCCCACAAACGCCGTGCCCTATGGATGAAAAGCGCCCACTTCATGATTAAAAATTTTGCGCTTTACCATCGAAACTACGAAGGAGTGTACCTCCGGTGCATCGACAGGGACCAAGCTGTGAAAATAATTGATGAATTCCATGGACAGTTTGGAACTGGGCATGGTTCAGCCGACGCCACTGCCCATCAGATCCTCCGGGCCAGATACTATTGGCCCTGTATCTTCAAAGATGTTTACACCCATGTCAGAAAATGCCATACTTGCCAAACTGTAGCACATCGTGAGCGTAACCCAGCCATGCCTCTGTAGCCAGTCTACGAGGCTAGACCCTTTGCCCAGTGGGCATTTGACTTCATCAGGGAGATCAACCCCAACTCGTCTGCCAACCACCGATATATCCTTACTGCGACTGATTACTGTACTCGGTGGTCTGAGGCTATCCCTTGCAAAAACAACACGACGGATGTAGTTATCCATTTTTTGGAAGAAAACATCGTCACAAGGTTTGGAATGCCCTTTTTTTTAGTATGTGACAATGGTCTGGCATTTTCTTCTGCATAATTACTTGAATGGACCTACAACTGAAAGATCACACTGAAGTTCTTCAGTAACTATTATCCTCAGGTAAATGGCGTTGCTGAATCAACAAACAAGAATCTACTTGAGGTGATCAAACATCTGTTAGAACAAAATCCCTAGGATTGGCACCAAAAACTAAAATTTGCCCTCTGGGCGGATCGCATTCGTATCAAGGCTGCCCTGGGGACATCCCCATTCCACTTGGTTTATGGTCAGAACCCTGTATTCCCAGTCAACTTA
>MU227487.1:69110-89231 GCA_018584345.1 Thuja plicata
TAAAATCCTATGGTCATGAGCATAATCACTACAAAGGATTTGAAATGTTTTAACATGAGTAACAGGATCACCTTTACCATTGTAATTCTCAAGACAAGGCATATCGGCCTACTGAGGGACAGTAGCACGAATGATGTCTAGAGATAAAGGACTACCCATATCACACGTAGGAATGCTAAATTTAGATTGAGTTAAAGATGCAAGTTGTTGTTGTAAAGATGACATAGTTTGAGCCAAACTAATAATTGTAGAATCATTAGAGGAAACAGGTGGCATAGCAATATTAGGAAAACTAGGAAAAGTGTAAGAAGCAATAGGAATAGAAGACACAATTGGTGGAACATTAGGAACCACAGTTGGAGGAGGATTAGTATAAGTAAAAGTCACACTATGATATGAAGGTTGTGAGGTAGGTAAAGATACCGGTGGAGCACTCATAGGAATAGGTGCGCTTGGGAGAGAAGTTGTTATCAAAGGAGGAGTGTAAGTAGGAATACTAGGTAGATGAACAGAAGAAGGTCCTACACTAGTGAAAATAGGTGTGAATCCTAACCCTTGAGCTTCTTGAGCTAAAGGTTTAACATTCAAATTCACAAGATGAGTAATACTATGCAAGAAAATAACACCTTGATCATTATCACGGAGAAATTTCTTAAGAGCCTCTATAGCTTGGATAGAATCTTGATTATGGTTTTCTTGGATAAGCCAATTTCCCATTTTATCAAGTTCGGTTGTAAGATTTTTCACTTGTTCAGGAGGAACTCTTAAAGTGTCATCTTCATCATGTGAAGAGTGAGAAGAGTTATGTTCCATGGAAGGATTGGAATCATGAGTTATCAAATTGTCATCCAAGATCCTAAGGAAAGGAGAGGAAGACTTGGGATCAAAGGAACCCATAAGTCTATGGCTTCTTCTAACTGGGATACTATAAGTAGGACTAGATGTGGTAAAGCTCATACACCAATACAATGCCAATGAACTAACACAAAACTTTGATTAATTGAATTTAAATGTAATTTGAAAGGAAATGCAAGACCTAGCATAAACAATGTAAATCTAACACCAAAAAGAAAAAGTTGTCTATCGCGGGTTCACCAAAATGTACAATATAAAATTGGGGGGATAAATTGTAATTGATAATGTGTACATATAAAAATGATTGGTTTATTTATTGATTGATTATTATGTTTGGGATGTGATTGCTATGTAAATGTCCTTTAAGTTGCCTAGAATGTATTGAATTCATTAACCCTAATTTAATTGTATTGATTAAGTATTGCAATTGTGATTAAGGAGAAGATAAGATATTCCCTTTATCCTCAAATGCACAAATGGGAGATCCAAGTTGATCAACCCCATGGAAGGGCTAATGCACAAATGAATCAACTATTTGGAAAGGAGAATAACAAGAGAGATAACTTAAATTCCATTAACTAGATATATAGAAATGATATATGACAGTAATTGAAGAAGTAGGAGAAATGTACTAACCTTGAAATATTGTAGATCAAAAATGCTATTTTCTACGGTCTGCATTGAGTTTCTGGAAAAACTGACAGTTGATCCCGAACCGGAATGTAGAGATAAACAAAACCTAGAAATATTTTTCCGTTCTAATGTCATCTTATGAAAAAGGTTGACCTTGACCCACAAATGTCAACCCTAACCCAATAATGTCGATCCTGACTTACACAGATCCAGAAGTGACTCTGTTCATGCTGTCCAAAAGAAAGTTGAAAAGGGTATCCAGATCTGGGTTCAAATCCACTATTCTGCACCTATACCTACAAGAAAAAGGAGATTGTTTGTTGTGGGGGAGGGTTTTGCCTTGGTAAAACCCCAGTTTTGGAATTAACCTCAAATATATAATTAAAATTGCAGAAGTAAACAAAGCAAATGCATAAATTCACCTTGCTTGTGAAAGTCCTCGTGGCAGATTTGAATCCTTGAATCCACAAGTACACCTCAAAATGTGGAATGTAGAACATAGGATGTCTTCAATGTCTTTCTAATAGATCTCTAACACCAATTCTTGAATGGGTTCTTGAATTTGGAATAGGCTTGGAAGAAGGTGGATGGAGAGATCACCAAAATGGCACTTTGTAGCTTCAATCCTTTAATGGCCTCCAATGGATCTCCTTCATGGAAATGGATACTTGAATGGATGAATGATTGCTTGAAATCTTTCTTGATTGCTTACTTGATGATGTTTCTAAATCTCTCAAGGATGCATAGGCTTCAATAGAGAACTTAGTATCACTTCTTGATTCTTACAAGACTTCCTTCGCTTGAGGATGGTTAGAGAAAATGAGAGAGAAAGCTTCCCTTTTATATGGAATTAGGGAACAATATTCTAAGGAGGCCTACATAGGAGGATTAAATTCCCATTAAAGCCTTTACCCTTAGGAGAGGACCTATATTAAATATAATTTAGGAATCAACACTTCGGAACCTAAAACTGCTGACCCAAAAGTGGGAAATACTTTTTGCAAAGGCCGACCTCCAAAATCTGTGAGACCCTAGGATCTCAACCCTGGGTCAAGGTCAAGGTCAACCCTAACCTAGGTTAGGGCTGAGGTCAACATAGATCTAAAAGGTTGACCCTAACCTTGAAGCCCAGAATCACCAATCTACAGTCCAGAATGCAGAAATCAGGCTAAACAGGAATGGAAAGAGGGACAAAATAGGGGGGAAGCCATGTCAAGATTAAGAACCCATTCAAGGCACTTTCCATGACCCCAAACCACTTACTCGGAAGGGTAAACATGTCTACAATGGAAGTGATTCCATTTTCTAACTATACAATACCAAAGAATTTGTTGCCCTATTGGAAGTGTCCTTTGTTGGGGTCCTTTGAGTAGGAGGCTTCCTTTCTGACCTCTTCCTTCTTCCTACTATTCATTCAACCCACTGCTCTGTCCTCTTATAAATACCACTCATTAGAGTCTACAAGTCACCTACGGCTTGATCTAGCATGGGCTCAGAACTGATGGAGAGAGGTTTGATCTTCTCAAGATAGGTATTATCATACATGTGTTGGCCATCATCTAGTAGCCCCTCAACTGCAAAATTGACCTTGAACTTTTTGATTTGTTCAATGGTTAATCTGGCATAAAATATGTCTCTGCTTCGAGATCATCTCTACAATTGGCCTAGTAGTGTTCAATGTCATCGACATGGTGGATAGCTTGGTTCATTTATAGGTAATCATGAGCATAATTAACTGGATCATATTGTGGCCTTAGAACATCATACATTTCAAAAGAAAACCTCTTGGAGAATGCCTTTAGAACATTCTTCGCCTCAAACTGGGACACACAACTGTAGGCTCCGATAGTCATGGGGAAGTCATAGCCTTTCTTCCTTGCATCAGCATAGATCAAATTCACTTGCAGCACTTGCCTAATCACCTCCACCAACATGATCATATCCGTGGGATATCTAGGCAGCTTCAAAGGGAAGTCCTCAAAACCTGGAAGACAAAGGTATGAGAAATCTTTGAATTGAATAAAATAGCATCCAAATTGGCTGATAAAAGCCATGTCTTTGGGAGAGAATCTCCTTTCTAGACATTTTTGTAGCTCCTTTCACAATCTCATTGTAAATGCATCATTAACCCAAAGTTATTCTGCATAACTGTTGTGCAATTGCAAAGAGGGGAAAATTTTGTAACTCTTAACATCATCAGGAAATTCCTCTAATCTAGGAAGCCCTGGCCAAATTAGGATTATTTATAGAATATACAAAAGCACTGAAGACATATAAAATTCATTATGGCACTTAGCTCTATCTACGGCCTCTGAGAGGTTTTCACTTACCATAAGGGCCCAATCAATGAAGTGGTGTTGGGAACAGATTACCTGAACTAGGAAAAATTGATGATCAACAAAATTGAGTGCCTCACTCTCACCTCTGATCCTATGGAGTAGCACCATAATGTCTATGATCTCTGGCTTCAGATTAGTGCCATATAGTGTCTTTGGAAGCTTCCCTTTTGCATTCTTGGGCTCTTGAAATGATGCTTTCATTATCTCCTTCTTCGAAATTAACTTTTTGGGTATATATTCAGTCACCACCCGACTGTATGTCATTTTTGAATACTCAACTTGCTCTGGGATGCGAAGCAAGTTATGGGTTGATTCTCTATTAATAGATAGAAACACTGTATCATTGGGCAAGATGATTTTCTTGGTGTCTATATCATATTGAGTGATGCATTCCCAGATCAATTCTGGGGCTTGAACAACAATAGGAAAACCAGCGGCTTCAACTAATCTGGTCTCCTTCAGTTTCTCAGTGATGGGATGCATCTGGTCCGCTTTCAGTCTATTCTGAAAGTTCTGCATATCAAAGAACTTTAGAGATGTATCTAAAATCTTATGCCATTCAAAAGTAATGTCATTCATTCCATCAAATCCCATGAATCTGGAAGCCATACTTTAAATTATTTAATTTGAGAATGAAGAATATCTCTCAAGATTGCAAGATCAAAGAACAACCAATATCAAAGGCTTTGAGTTCAAACAATTTGTTAAATGAATGGTAGCCCCTGTTGGCAATCTCCAACTAATCTTATAACTTTTGAATTCTTACCATTTAACGATGGACTTCCCATGCCACACAAATGAAAAGACCTCAACATTAATGAAACAGTCCGTTATGAAGTAAAACGACTTTATTTGAATTAATTAGCTTTCCCTTATGTGCTGTTAAGAAATGTCTTTTCACTTTAAGTAACCACAACGATAACTTTTTTGAGGTAGCGAAAAATTACTTTTCCACTTCTCCTTTGGGTGGAGAAATGCTTTTTGAGTGCTCTCAATTCAAAAAACCTCCAAAGGGGAAATTTGGTCTGTCAAGGTGCCAAAATGGCATGCGTTGATTTCATCTGCCTTCTTTATATCTTAGATTCTTTATGAGATATATTCTTCCTCAAAATCACTTCATTTTAATGGCTTGGCAGAAAACGTACTCTGTGGGTCGAAACCCGCTTGTTGGAGTAGTGGAGAAGCCATTTTCTGCTTTTCTTCCTTTAGACTTATTTCTTAGATTTTTTTCTATTTAATCATTCCTCTTGACTTGTAGAGGTGTAGTTCTGACATCGCAGTCCTTCTAAGCTTAAGGTATCCATTTTAGAACTGCACCTCTAGCTAAGACATCACTTTGTAGTCATCGGTGAAAGATGCACCCTGCTGATGCTTTCCACCAGTGGAGAAGCCCGAACCCAATTTTCTACCAAGCTGCAAACTGAAGAGTTATGGATAAATACTTTAGCTGCATGTAAAATTGATGTTAGAAATCTTCAAACCATGGTCTTTACCAAATTGGGTACTTAACCTACCCAATGAAAACACATTTCAAATATAGATTCCCACCAGCTCACAAAAGAGAGAAATCAAATGGGAAATCTGGTAAAGGTCTCCTATCCTAAGGTGATAGCTAGACTTAGACCCAGGACTCACATGAAGCTTTCAGAACTACTACTACACCTCGAACATCCACTTTTAACTAAAGGTATGCAGACCAAAAGTGGGGCAACAGCTGGCTCTATCTGGGGACTTGGACATTCACATGTAGAAGCAAGGAACTCAAGTCTCTAGTTTTGCAAGGCTCAAAAAAAAGGTGGCTCACAAAAAAACTAAAGCAAGACACAAAACGGAATACAGAAAGGAAACCTAGCTAGGAAAATAAAAATAGGAACTAAATGTAACTATGGTACAATATAGGGGTTACCTATTTTCAATTCAAATCTGATAGAGTTTTAAATCCTGAGCATTATATGTCAGGGGTAGTGCCTCACCATCTAGATATGCCAATTTAAATGAATTCTTCTCAAATGCTTGATGGAGCTTAAAAGGTCCTTTCCATAGTGTTTCAAATTTTTTGTGCATGCCTTTGGGTTCCCTGCATTTGTCCCACAATAGCACCATATCTCCCTCCATAAATCTCTGAGGTATGCTCTTTTTATCAAACAAGTTCTTCACATGCATTTGATGCCATGTGGTATGATCAACCATTTTCTCCCTTTCTTCTTTCAGTTTACTTAGGTACAAAATCCTCTTTTCTAAACCATCTTCATATATTCCATCCTCTACTATTGTCCTTAGTTTGCAAGTAGCTAACTCTAATGGTAATGGAAGATTGGCTTCTACCCTGTAAACAAGTTCAAAAGGAGATACATCAATGGCTCTTTTGGGAGTCACTCTATCTACCTAGAGGGCTTCATAAATCTTCTTGTGCCAATTTTTCTGGTTGTCTTCTACAAGATTTTTCCTGATGTTTACCAAATTTTTATTGCTAGATTCAGCTTGACCGTTCCCTTGAGGAAAATAATCAGATGAGTGGCTGATCATGATTCCATACTCAAAGTAGAATTCTATAATTTATTGAGAAGAAAAGTATGAGGCATTATCCATAACTAACTTAATAGGCACACCGAATCTTACCAGAATGTTTTCTTTGATAAACTCACATACTACTTTCGAAGTAGTTCTCTTGGTTTCTTTTGCTTCCACCCATTTCATGAAGTAATCAGTCACAATGATTATTTAGGTATGACCTGCATAGGACATGGGGTTTATGGGACCAATAAATTCAAGACCCCATTGCTGAAAATGACCTTCAATTACCACTAGTCTCAGAGGTAGTGCTGCCAACTATGGCTTTCTGACAAACATTTTGCATTTCTCACACCTTGATACCCAATGGTATGCATCTCTAAACATTCCTGGCCAGTAATAGAACTGTCTTAAAATATTGAATGCAGTGATTGATGAGGAGAAGTGTCCCTCACAACCTTCATCATTAAACACCTTTAACAACTTCTCATGTCGTTGTTTGTCGACACACCAAAGAAAAGTTCCATCTATAGATATTTTATACAATCTATCCTCCCAAATTACATTTTTAGAAGCTTTTAGTTTCAAGTCCCTCTTTTTCTTAGGGGTTAACCTTTTAGGGAATTCACCATATGTCAAGAAATACACAATATTTTCAAACCAAGGGTCTTGCATACTTACTACCAAAACTAGGTGTAGGTCGCATTTGAGTTTTCATCTATTTGATTTTCCACCATTGCCTTGCACAGTGCATTTCCCCTCACCAGCTTGGTGGTCTTGATCTCTATGTCATAGTCTTGGGTTTTAGATAACCATGCTCCTATGTTGTTACATCCTACATCCTATTGAGTCAAGATGCTTTTTACTACAATATCAGGCACAAACATAAGAGAGTGTGAGTGTAGAATGTAAAATCTGAAATTCTTTAAGGCCTTTACTACTGTTAAAGTGTTCTTTTCATCCTGGGAGTATCTCAACTCATGATCTTTCATAGGTGTGCTAATAAAGGCAATGGGAGCTTGAATTCCCTCTTCGTTCTCCTGCATGAGAATGGCTGATAGAGTATGTTTAGAAGAGTAACAATAGATTATGAAACCTTTCTTATAATCTGGATGGCATAATATGGGAGCATTAGCTATGGAATTCTTTATTCTTTTGAAGGCTTGTTTACCAGGGTCATTCCACTTCAAACTCACATTTCCTTTCATCATGTCAAATATGCATTTGGTAATCTCAGAGAAATCTAGAATGAATCTCCTGAGAAATTTTACTTGACTGAAAAATGATTTCACTCCAGTTTTGTTCACAAGTAAACTCAATTGTTGGATGGCTCTTACTCTTTCTAGGCCGATCCTTATTCCTTCTTGGGAGACAATGTGGCAAAGAAATTTCCCCTCAGTTACATAGAAAACTGACTTCTTAGGATTCAATGAAATCCCATCTTCCTGACACCTTTGCAATACTCTCCTTAAGTCATTTATGTGATCTACTCTTTTCTTGGAGAATATAGTAAGGTCATCCAGATACATACCAATGATTTTGTTCTTCATATCACTAAAGGAAAGGTCCATGCCTCTCTAAAAATTATCCCCAATGTTGATTAACCTTAATGGCATTCTATGGTATGCAAAGGTGCCTCATGGAGTAGTGAAAGTCATTTTATGCTGGTCTAATTTCTTGACTTCAATCTGGTTATACCTTAAGAAGCCATGTAACATGGACATCATTTCAGATCTGGCCATGATCTGCAAAAGATGATCCATATTGGGGAGTGCGTAATTGTCCTTCAAGGAGGATTGATTAAGGTTTTTGAAATCAACATAGATTCTTATTTCTCCATTCTTGTTTGTCACTGGCACTATATTTTCTACCCAGGTAGAATGGTGGATAGGGTATATGATCCTTGCTTTGAGAATTTTATCAAATTCCCTGAATATAGCATCAGCAACTTTGGGGTTGTAATTCCTTTGTTTTTGTCTGAATGAAGTTGCCTTGGGTTTCAAACGAATCTGGTGTTTGAATTTCCCGTTCATAAAACTTTTCAAATCTTCATAACTCCAGGAAAAAACATCTTTGTATTCTTGGAAGATTTTCTTGGCCTCTTCCCTCTCATTTTCAGTGCAACATTTCCCAATGTAGATCATCTTGGGATCCTTCTTGGTTCCTATATTCATCCCCTCATATTCACCTATGGTAGGACCTCTCTCGATTCTCTTCTTCTTAACGAAGGTGTCATGCCTATTGAAAATATTCTCAAGAGTGACCAAATGTGGGGGAATGATGTTACCTTGTAACTAGATGACATCAAACTTATCTTTCTTTTTCTCATCCTGACGGTCTCCTTTATTTCTGTTAGGGACATCTTTATGGAAGCTACCATCGCTTTCCAAGAAGAGAAGGAGGTTCTGTTCATCTTTGAACACTTGCCAATCTTCTACATGATCCAACACAGATGGTCGATATACAATCTCCACTTGGTACTTCTTATCTTTAAATTCTGGGTGAGGGAGGAGTAGCGAAGCTGACACAGCCAAGGATTCTACATTGGAGTTTAACTCTCTCGGCATAGATTCAATAAAGAATGCATCCACTGACTCTATTTCATCCCATACTCTATTTTTTTAATTCTTTAATCTGTGATTTTTTTATAGAGAATTGATTCTTTACTTGATACACGATCAGCTCAGCATCACCAGGAGATCTCAAGATCATCACACCTTTTTCCTTTGTAGCAATAATCACTAACAAGAGGGCTTCATACTTGATAGTATTGTTGGTGTTCCTAAGCTCCAATTTGTAAGCCATGGGTTTGCATACTCCATCTGGTGATATCAAGACCACACCTGCACCAGATCCTGAAGATGTACAACTTCCATCAAATTCAAGGGTCCAGATCTATGGTGGTGTTTCTTCAGCAAAAAATTGCTTTTCCTCTTCCCCAGATTCCATTTCCTCATTGTGGTCATCACTAAACAGCCTATAGTTACCAAATTTCAATTCTTGATATATAATTTGGGCTTTAGGGTCGTCAGATTTCAGTACTATAAACTTAGCTTTCTCCTCCGGGACCAGTTTAATCTTTTTATTGCCTACTAGGATTAAATCTTGATACCAATCTAGCTTTATCTCCCCTCCTAGGTCTTTGCAAAAGCTCCCTCTTAATAGTAAACCATAACTAGTAGGTATATCAGCAACAAGGATTGTTAGCAACATCTTCTTCTCAAGGTGTGCCACTAGGACCACTTGAGCATCTTTAATTTGACCAACCAGGGGTACTTGCTTGGAATCCATAGAGTAACATCTACCATGGGATTTAGTGAGGGTAAGTCCTAGAGCTTTAGCTATAGTTGATGGCATGACATTATCTAAGGCTCTGGAGTCTATTATGCCATTTCTTAACTTGCAACCATTAATATATAATGACACATAGAACGAGTCAGGCTTTTGACCCAGGAAGGTGGCCAAAACAAAAGGTTCTCCTTGCTTATTTGGTTCTGCAAATATAGACTCATTTTCTATAGTAGTCATGACATTTTGGTTTAACTCTGGACTCCCTTCTTTACAGTAGTCTACTAGGTTTTGGAATTCTATGGGATTAGACTTAAGGTAGTCTATAGGGGAAATTTGAATTTTGGAATCTCTACAGAATTGAATAATGTCAAAAGAGCTTTGCTTCTTACCTCATTGTAGAATTCTCACTTCTTGATTGGTTTCCTTGGAATAAGAGGTAGTGGCCTCATTATCTTTAAGTGGAGGTGTTGAAGCAGGGATTTTATCCTTCTGACTCTAGGTCCAGACTATATAAGAGGTCCTATCTATGGTAGCGTAACATGTTGCTTCTTGATCTGAATCTGATTCATACTCTAAATATAAGTTTTCAAATTCGCCATGCGAGTATGAATCTGGTTCAGCTCCAAATACTCCATCATTCCACTCATCAATCTGATACATTTCCAAAGCATGAGCTACATTGAGGTAACTCTCTCCATCATGATCAGTAGTTAGGTGGAAGGCACACATGTTTCCTTTTTTAGGGGAGCTTCTATAGCTAGCCTCTGTGGTGGAGCATTTAATTGGAATGCCTTTCCATTGGAATTCCTCCCCTCATTGTTTCTCCCAAGCTGATCCTAAAAGTTTCACTGGTAGGGATTATTAAATCTGGGAAGTTGCCTCCTAAAGGCAATGAATTCATTGGAAAATTTTTTAATCATCTCATCCGATGAAGTAGTATTGCTACTACTGGTCCTACATTATATCTCTCTTTTCCATTTCCTAGATGAGATCATATGGTCCTCAAGTTCTATAGCAGTTCTCTGTGTGGCATCCAAATCTATAAGGTTCACCCTTCTTAGATCATAATTGATGTCCGGTGGCACAGCACTTATGAAGAATGTTTTCAAATTTCCTGTCGTAGGCCTGTCAGCTGTTGGAATATGATTTACAAGCTTGTTGAATTTAGCTATAGAATACCTCATACTGATAGAGGGTTCTTTCTTGATGGAAGTTAATTGTGTCAATAGGGCATGCTCATCTTCGGTAGTTTTAAACCTTCTTTCAAAGGAAGCTCTCATGGAAGCCCAATCAGTGATGGAAGAATTAGGTAAATGGTGAAACCAATCAGTGGCACCCTCAATGAGGGTCTCAACAAACAATCTAACGGCCACATCCTCCTCTCGTACTACTAGGATATTGACTAAAGCAAAGAAGGTGGCAATGTGCTCATCTATAGATACTTTCTCATCTCCAAAAAATTTTGGAAATTTCTTTCTAGAACCTGAAGGGAGAGGATTATATGCTACTAATTATAAAGGTCTGATTGTGGCAGCCCAAGGAAGCGCCAAAGCTACTTGGGGTAGATAGGGTGTTAGATTGATAATAGAATTTGCCATCTGGAATTATCCTTAACCAAATTCTTAATGGCATCTGTCTGATCCTTCAATTCTTCCATGGCCTTATAAATACATCCACTCAACTGTTGGAGCTCTGGCACTTTGTCTAAATGGGTGGAAGATGGCTCTGACAGCTTGTCTACATAATCATAAAATGATTTCTGCATATTGGCCAATCCTATCATTTCTTTGCCTTTCCCACTCATTTGTGATTCTATGTGCAAAGCTTGAAGAATCTTAAAGTATTTTCTCTATTCTTCCTTGACCTTAACATCTACTTGCTGCAGCCCCCTCTCGGCCTGGATGATCATTTTGATTTGAACTCTAGACTTTGAAGCCACTTGATTAGAGGTTCATCTCCCTTTTGTAGAATCTTGGCTTTCAACGCCTCTTTGGTCTTCATCTTTACTACTACATGGAGTTTCACTATGCACTACTGACACTTCACTCTATTAGATGCGAGAGTTTGAAAATTCTTCTTAATGTTATTCCTTTCTATCTCCAATCTCAGGAGAGCATTAGCCAACTGCTCAACAACCGCCAACCCCTCAGATTTGAGTCTCTCAACCCATCCCTTGCTGATCTATGTGAAGTGCCTATCATCTTGCAACTTGGCTAATATGGCTTGATTCTCCACCGTGCTAGAATCAAAGGTGGTTTGGGTGCTGGGGATGCTTGCAATCGGAGTGAGGAGCTATCTTATGAGATTGGTCATCTCAGCCACTTTTTCCTATAATTGAACCTTAACAGTCTTGATCTCCTCAAGTTCTTCCTCTATCACCACATTAGTAGAATTCCACCAGTCCACCTTGGTGTCATGATGAGCCAACCCAATATCAAATGACTACAACTAAAAATCTAAAGCGGTCATATCTTTGAATCTACCTTCCTTGGTTGGCTTGGCCACTTCCATAGTGAAGTGTCCAGTCTTAGGGTCACGACCTAGAGTAGACATCATCTTTACTTTCTTTTGTTTTCTTGTAGTTGCCTTTGGATGAAAGGCTCATGATAGAGTGTCTTTTTTGGAAATTCCTTCTTCTTTCCTCTTCCTCTTACGTTCCAGAGTATTTTCTATCCATGACTCTGCGCTGGTAACTTCGTTGGCAAAAACCAAATCCTTAATGAACAACTTCCTTATGACTGGGGGCGTAGCCTTTGGTCTAGAAGAAAATGGATTTACCGAGGTAGGAGAAGAGGACACCAATTTGGCTACTGAAGTGACCTTCTTTTTCCTGGCCTCTTCTTCTGATTCTATGGTTGAAGGAGTATCTTCACCCACTTCCACTATGACAAGGGACCCTCACCTTGGAGAATCTTGTGTTGAAGTGCCAACTGGTACATCTACAATGACTACTTTAGCTGGCTACTCTAGTTTTTCACCTTTGGTGGGTTCCTCTATTGTTCCAATATTTTGAAGCAGACCTCTGCCACAAGTCTTCTTTGGTCAAACTTCTTCTTTCAGAGGTTCATCACCTCCACCAACTTGTTGAGACGAACTCTTGGTCATAGTTGGGAGTACTACTGAAGAAGTTGTTGCGATGTTGGAAGTGTCCTTTTTTGGGGTCCTTTGAGTAGGAGGCTTCCTTTCCAACCTCTTCCTTCTTCCTACCATCCATTCAACCTACTACTATGTCCTCTTATAAATACCACTCATTAGAGTTTGCAAGTCACCTATGGCTTGATCTAGAATGGGCTCAGAAATGATGGAGAGAGGTTTGATTTTCTTGAGATAGGTATTATCAACATGTGCTGGCCGTCATCTAGTAGCCCCTCAATTGCAAAATTTACCTTGAAATTTTTGATTTGTTCAATGGTTAATATGGCATAACATCTATCTCTGCTCTCCAGATTATCTCTACAATTGGCCTAGTATTCTTCAATGTCATCTACATGGTGGATAGCTCAGCTCATTTGCAGGTAATCATGAGAATAATTAACTGGATCATATTGTGGCCTCAGAACATCATATGTTTCCAAAGAAAACCTCTTGGAGATAACCTTTAGAACATTCTTCACCTCAGACTGGGATGCACAACTGTAGGCTCTGATAGTCATGGGGAAGTCATACCCTTTCTTCCTCGCATCGACACGGGTAAAATTCACTTGCAGTGCTTGCCTCATCACCTCCACCAGCACGATCATATTCGTGGGATATCTGGGAAGCTTTAAAAGGAAGTCATTAAAACCTGCAAGATGAAGGTATGAGAAATATTCGAATTGAATAAAATAGCATCCAAATTGGCTGATAAAAGCCATGGCTTTGGGAGAGAATATCCTTTCTGGACAGCCTTGTAGCTCCCTGCACAATCTCATTGTAAACACATCATTAACCTGAAGATATTCTACATAACTATTGTGCAATTACAAAGAGGGGAAAAATTTGTAACTCTTAACATCATCAGAAAATTCCTCTAATCTAGGAAGTCCTGGCCAAATTTGGATTGTTTCCAGAATATATAAAAGGACTGAAGACGTATAAAATTCATTCCAGCACTTAGCTCTATCAATGAAGTGGTGTTGGGAACAGATTACCTGAACTAGGAAAAAGTGATGATCAACAAAATTGAGTGCCTCACTCTCACATCTAATCCTGTGGAGTAGCACCAAAATGTCTATGATCTCTGGCTTGAGATTAGTGCCATATAGTGTCTTTGGCAGCTTCCCTTTGGCATTCTTGGGCTCTTGAAACCATGCTTTCATTATCTCCTTCTTCCAAATTGAGTTTTTGGCAATATATTCAGTCACCGCCTGACTCTATGTCATTTTTGAATACTTAGCTTCCTCTGGGATGCAAAGCAAGTTCTGGACTGATTCTCTATCGATAGATAGCAACACCATATCATTGGGCAAGAGGATTTTCCTTGTGTCTGAGTTGTATTGAGTGATGCATTACCAGATCAATTCTGGGGCTTGAACAACCACAAGAAAACCAGTGGCTTCAAATAGTCCGCTCTCCTTCAGTTTCTCAGTGATGGGATGCATCTGGTCCACTTTTAGTCTGTTCTGAAAGTTCTGCATATCAAAGAACTTCAGAGACATATCTGAAATCTTATGCCATTTAGAAGTAATTTCGTTCATTCCATCAAATCCCATGAATCTGGAAGCCATACTTCAAATGATTTGATTCAAGAATGAAGAATATCTCGCGAGAATGCAGGATCAAAGAACAACCAATATCCAAGGCTTCTAGTTCAAACGATTTGTTAAAAGAACGGTATCTCCTATTGGAAATCTCCAACTTATCTTATAACTTATCAATCTCCTACTAGAAATCTCCAACTTAACGAGAATGCAGGATCAAAGAACAACCAATATCCAAGGCTTCCAGTTCAAACAATTTGTTAAACAAACGGTATCTCCTATTGGCAATCTCCAATTTGCTAAACGAATGGTATCTCCTATTGGCAATCTCCAACTTATCTTATAAATTTTGAATTCTTATCGTTTAATGGCCGACTTCCCACGCCACACAAATGAAAAGACCTCAACATTAATGAAACAGTCCATTATGAAGTAAAACTGCTTTATTTGAATTAATTACTTTTCTCTTAGGGGCCATTAAGAAATGCCTTTTCACTTTTAGTAACCGCAATGGTAACTTTTCTAAGGAAGTGGAAAATTACTTTTTCCACTTCTCCTTTGGGTGGAGAAATGCTTTTGGAGTGCTCTCGATTCAAAAATCTGCCAAAGGGGAAATTTGGTCTGTCAGGGTGCCAAAATGGCATGCGTTGATTTCATCTACCTTCTTTATATCTCATATTCTTTATGAGATATATTCTTCCTCAAAAACACTTCATTTTAATGGGTTTACAGAAAATGTACTCCGTGGGTCGAAACCCACTTGTTGGAGTATTAGACTTATTTCTTAAATTTCTTTCTATTTAATCATTCCTCTTGACTTGTAGAGGTATAGTTTAGACATCACAGTCCTTCTAAGCTTAAGGGACCCATTTTAGAACTACACCTCTAACTAAGACATCACTTAGCAGTCGTCGATGGAAGATGCACCCTCCTAATGCTTTTCTACTGGTGGAGAAGCTCGAACCCAATTTTTTGCTAAGCTACAAAATGAAAAGTTATGGCTAAATACTTCAGCTACATGTAAAATTGATGTTAGAAATCTTCGAACCATGGCCTTTACCAGATTGGGAACTTAACCTACCTGATCAAAACACATTTAAAATATAGATTCCCACTAGCTCACAAAAGAGAGAAATCAAAGGGGAAATCTGGTAAAGGTCTCCTATCCTAAGGGGATAGCTAGACTTAGACCCAGGACTCACATGAAGCTTTTAGAACCACTACTACACCTCGAACATCCACTTTTGTCTAAAGGTATGCAGACCAAAAGTGGGGCAACACAAAGTAAATCCATATTTTGAGGTACTAGGCTCAGGGCGAAGTACAAAGGCCACAATTGGTAACATATGGCCCATGTTGATTAATAAATGTTTGAATTCATAAAATAATAAAAGAACACACCTTGAAATAAGGGATCACTTTGATTTTTGGTGTGAATCATTTGATAGAGGATTCGTAATATTAATTAAAATTAATAAAGGTCCAATGAGTTTTACAAGAGTGTAGAATTTAAGCTTTGATGCTAAAAATCAAGGTGGGAGTCCATATATGTTGAAATGGAGCTAAATTGAGCATCTAATTGTAGGTGCTTATAATTTGGGATAGTACACATTCATAAGAAGAACATAGAAATGATAATGAATTGGGGTTAGAGATATTCATCTTTAAAGGTACACATAAATCAATAAAGAATATTGCTTCCTGAAAAATACCTCAAAATGAGTAGTAAAATGTGAAGAAGAAAGGCATAAAGAGGGATTGAACAAATTTAATGCATTATAAGTTCACGTATTATGAGGATTTTAAGGTTAGTGTAATCCATTTAAAAAAAAAAATCTATGACTTTAAATAAGATAATTTCAATTCAATTCTTCATCCTTCTAATAACAATGAACAAGATGAACTTTGTATTAGCTTTGAAGATACAAAAGATAGTGATATATCTATGATGGAAATTAATGAACAAGATAGGAAATATCAATCATTCTCAAAAGAAATTATTGAACTACCATAAAAAAAAAAGGATGTCTATCCTCATGTCATTTATACTCTAACTTGGTGTTTAGAAACCTTTGATGATACCTTCCTAAATGAAAAGAGAATTATTTTACCTTCATTTGAAGTTTATATTAAACATAGATACACTATAAAATAGATTTCTTAATATTAAAACTATTAAAATTTTGAATATCGTAATCAATCAAAAGCATCACGTGGACAAATTATTATTTTCTAATTCATAAAAGTTGAATTACATAAAAAAAATCTAACTAAAAAATAATAATCATTCTTAAGAAATGAGGTCTTAAGACTACAACATTTTGTCGTATATTAATCCCTTTATTGTAATTAAAACTAAAATGTTAATGCCAAGAAAAGGCATGAGATCTCTGTAATAGAACAAGGAATAAGTTGAATCTAGTTTAAAAATCTATGATTTTCAATTATAGTCCGACACATATAAAAAATTATTAAGTATATTAATTATTATGAAATAAAAAAATTTCATTATTACTATTTTTAATTTGTATTATTTTATTTAAACTCTAAGTTTCACAAATTTTAAATATGAGAAACATATGTACAATTAATGATTTATATGTTATTGTGTATGTATTATTACTATTTTTAATTTGTATTCTTTTATTTAAACTGTAAGTTTCATAAAGTTTAAATATGAGAAATGTGGCAACATTAACACGCCTTCATGCCTATGAGAATAACATTACCACATTATTTCTTGTTTGTTAAAATCACAATCAAAATCAAATATCCATGAAAATATAAATTGTTTGGAGAAAACAAGTTTACATTGACATCTCAAAATATATGGATTTTTAGTACAAATTTAAATTGGGCTGGCTAAAATCTAAATATTTAGAAAAATTTATGGTAGAATCAAAGAGCATGTCTCTAGACATCAATTGTACTTATCCAATTAAATTGTAATTCTTTAATCTTTTAATACTATTTTAACTATATCTATTTTATTATTAATTTATTTGATATTTGATGAATAGAGGCCTTTACTATTAATAATATAACAAAGTACAGTATTCACAAAAAAATCTTAGGGGATAAAAAATCACCCCGCAAAGAGTCACTCAGCTTCACGCCAGAATTAAACAACTATTCATAAAAAAAAATATAAGAAGCCCCCAGGTTGCGAGAGCAGTAGCAGAACAACGCAGAGGATCTTTTTCATTTGGATTGCCCCAAACATTGGGCCCAGGGGTCTATTCGAGAAGCGACAACCCATCATCAGTTTCTTCTTTTTCCATTTCTCCTTCCTCGCACCTGGGAGAAATTGCCAGAGACAAGTGGGGGATCTTATTTGAAGGGGTGGGAGGCCACACAGGAATAGTGGCTGATGATTGAATAACAGTAGAGGCAAGCACCGGAGGTCAGCCAGCAGCTGAGGCCCTTCTATCAGGAGGAGAGGCAGAGCGGAAACACCAAGAGCGCAGTGTTCTGGATTGCCTCACCCAGGCAGTCCTGCTATGACGTTGGCCCCAGGGTGGCATGCGATTAGCAGAGCAAGAATCCAGTGGCACGTGTGCAACAGTACACAGGGCATTACCCCAATGTTGTAGCAGCTCCTGCAAATGGGCGACCTCAAGGGCCACCTTGTCAACTTGTACTTGAATCTGCATCATGACATTATTACATAAACATGCCTTAGCATAGAGAGAAACAATAATATCTTGAAATCTGTGAGTAAAAATAACAGCATTACGGTCTTTCCATAAGGAAAACAAAAGCTCAATCTAGGTATACGGGAAAGGCATTCTAGGAGAGTCACCAAGGAGAGCCATATGCAAAAGAAAGACTGGGGCCGAAATGGCATAAAGAAACTATGAATCCATCTCCAGTAGTTCTGGACCTAACAACAGAACCAAAAAATATGCAAAATGGTTTCAGGGTGCCCACAAAATGGGCATTTAGGATCAGGCACACCTAAGTGCCGAAGCTGAGCTCCTAAGGGTAAACCTTGGTAGAGTAGACACCAAGCAAAATGAGCAATTTTGGGTTCAGTTATAGCATCCCAAATAGTGCATAAATGCCAGCTCCAAGTCTTCCAGAAAGAAGAAACATTCCACCGATTGTTGAGAGAATTAACCATAGGAAGATGAGGCACAAGCCAAGAGTACCCAAGTTTGGGCTTGTAGTTGGTAAATGGCATATCAAGGTACCATTTCCAATCTTTCCACCAAGGTTTAACTGATTGAATTCCAAGTTTGTGCAGGAAATGTGGTGGAATAGCAGAGACAAGCAAGTCAAAAGTTTGACAGTCTGGGCGAATGAGTCAGAACTCAATCCAAAGATCATCCCAAGAGCGGAGACTCATGGTGGCTCTAGAAAAAAAACCTTAGGCATTTGAATGCCTCGTTTGTGAAAACAAAGAGCACTAATACCCTGGATTCTGGCTAGAGGAAACCCTTGTTGAGAAAAAGTAGGGACCACCAAATATTCTGATGATTGAAAGAAAGCCCGTCCCGAAAGCCATTGTCGACCCATCGAAGCCAAGGTTTGACAACTTCCCAGGCTCTCAAAATGCTTTTGGCAACAAAGGTACCTTGGATTTGAATAGGGTGCTTCATAACCAGGAGGGTTTGAAAGCCAATCCCTTTCCATGCCAGCTTGTGCAAAGGATACACAGAAGAAATGCAATGGCAAAGAAATACTTTCCAGGCGTCATTTCCCATGAGACAATGCATGACCCATTTCGCACAAAGGGCCAGGCCCTTCTTCTGAGTGTCAAGTAGGCCAAGCCCACCAGAGGCCTTAGGGAGACAACAAAATTCCTAGGCAACTCTGTGAAATCCATGGTGATCAGCACTAGAGGCCCAAAGAAAATCCCTCAACAATTTATCGAGCTTCTTGTAGGAGGCCTTTGAAGGAGTCCAACATGAAGAATAGTACACATGAGTAGCAGCCAAAACCTTAAAACAAATCTAGAATTTTCTAGCGAGTGAGAGTGGCTTGGTAATCCAATAGGTAAGCTTCTTTTCAATTTCAGCAAGCACAACATTCCATAATTCAGTAGATGTAGATTGAAAAGAAAAAGGTATACCAAGGAATCAAAATTTTTCCCTATGTTGAATCCTTGAAAAACAAAATTGGGAAAACCAGGGTAGGTCAGGAAGGGAAGACTGCCTGTAACATAAGGTTTTATGCCACTGAATGGCCAAGCCTGAAGCCAGATAGAAAGTGTCTAAACACTGCAAGGATGCCTTGATATTTTCTTCATCCTCTGCAAGAGTGAGAAAAGAATCATCGAAAAAATGGCCATTAACCAACTACTGAGTGGTATTGGGTAAAGCAATCCCATGAACATGGCCCAGAGAAATAGAGTGAGCTAACAAGTAGCCAAAGCCCTCGGCTGCCAGAACATATAAGGCAGGAGCAAGAGGACATCCTCACCGAATGGATCTGAAGAGCCCAAAGGTAGAGGACTGTCTACGATTAATGGTGATGCAAGTAGAGGCATCCCTGTAAAGCATCTGCACAAATTGAAGAAATCTAGGGAAAAAACCTAGAGCGTGAAGCATAGCAAGAATAAAAGGTCATTCAATACGGTCATAAGCTTTAGCAAAATCAATCTTAAGAAAAAGGGCTTTCTGTTGTGACTTACGAGCCAATTCCATACCTTTCCAAACTACAATGATATTATCTAGAATATATCTTGACTTAATAAAGTCAGTTTGCTCTGGCCGAACAATTTGGGGAAGGATGTGACAGATTTTGAGAGCCAGAGCCTTAGCGATGATCTTATATCAAACATTGATATTATATATGTTATTGAAGGATAT
>MU227487.1:89350-99858 GCA_018584345.1 Thuja plicata
TATATATATGAAGGATATGTTATTGTTCAATATGATTGAGTCAAATAACACTTATAAAGAAATTCTATTATTTACTATGTTTGATTCAAATAGAATTTATATTCATATAAACAACCTTTCAAATAATTTATTCTTATATAGTAACTATTATCTCATTAGAAAAACTACTATTTAAATATTATACATATATAAAAAAAATTAAACTTATATGAATCTCCCTTCGTTAAGTACGTCAAGTTTAACTAGAAATACTTAATTAAATTCTAAAAAATATTTATTTAGTTAAAATGAAATTTAAAACTTCAAGTATCATTAAAAATGCTAATTAATATTAATTATTATTATTGAATAACACTCAATTCTTGACATCAAAGTGCAAAACATGCTTGAATAATAATATAGTTTAAAAATAATCCGTCTTCATTTTCCACTTTGTAAATCAGTAGTCTAAACATTATTGGAAAGAGAGAATATGTTTTTCTGTGAAACGTACAATACAAATTTTAACCTTGCGCAGAGGTGGGAAGAAAAACGTGAGCAGAGGCGAGCGAAAAAAATGTGAGCAGAGGCAGGGAAAAAAACATGAGCAGAAACAAACGGGTAAAAATCGGCGTAGATGGATCGGACGGCTATTTTTTAAATGTTGCGACCGACATAAGCATGAGTCTTTGGTTTTGAAACCCTAAGAGTTCTTCAATAAAGCTCGAAGCCAAGGCCTGTAGATCGCACAATGTTTATTTTATGCAATTGTGCCTTCTTTAGGCTTGATGCCATTCATTTGCTGTAGCAACCATGTGCAAAGGTCATATATAGCATTATTAATTTGATGAATTAATTTTAGCACTACGATTGTGAATTTGTGGGAACTTAGAGTAGTCGGAATTGGAAAGAGTAACATTGGAACGGTGTCAAGGAACTGGTATAGTATTAGTATTGAAAGGATAAACTTGTACTTCAATTTACTATATTATTTGAAAGTAAATTCTTCTCAAGAATAACAATGTTCCTCATTTTGTCTACTTTAGGCAGGAAATTGATATATCTTGTTGTTGGAAGTTCAAGTATGGAAGTTAATCTCTCCAACAACACCGTGGGGTTGGCAATAAGAATAAAGTAGAAAATCTGAATGTTCACAGCTCAAAGAGAAATAGATCACAGCTGATTCTCTTCTACAGTCATTGAAGAGATGTAACAAAAGATAATTTAAACCTATAATTACATGGACTTTGAAAAGCAAGGTTGAAATTTTAAAAATATTGAGTTCCAACTTCTACTTACAAAAAAATTGTATATTAAGTTTTGAAGTGTCTCGCTAATAAGACATAACCAATGATCGGTCGCTCCTTTTGTTGTAGATTGTACATTTTGAAATGTTAAATGTTTTAGTATTTATAGCAAGGTTTACTCTGTAGCAATTGAAAGCCTTTGTGTTTTCTACCCATTTTTATAAATAATTTTGGTTGATGCTAATTGAGACTAATTTGATGCAACGTCATTTCTCTAATTTATAATATGAATGGAATGTTGGTATTTGTTTTGGCTAATTATTTTTATGATTTTGTTGAGGTTTACATAAAATCTAAGCTTCTTTAATAAATATAAAAAAGGAGCAAATCTATATGGATAATCCTCAGCCCCAGCTTTATAGATAATCTGAAACATTAATTACCACGAAGTATGTTAGAAAAATGGCTAGTAATTGAATATCTCCAAATCTTTTGGTTATTTTAGTTTTAAGAGTGCATTTTTCAATGAATATGGTCTTTTCATACCTCGGAGGCCGAGCATAACAGTATGCTTATCATCATCTTTCTTGCTTTCTGTCTGACCATTTTCTCCATAAACAATGGATAACCTTCAGTCTGAACCCTAATTTTTCCACATGCATCTTTACTAAATAATTGTTTATTATTGAAAAATTATTCTAGAGTACTCGAAATAATTGTTTATTGTTGAAGAATAAAATATTATTGTGGTGACTTTTCATAACTATAGAAAGATTAATGGTTAATGGTGGCTATTAGTGAAACGTGAATTGGCATTAGTCGAAATCATTGAGAAAATATTATTTTTGTTTCAGGGACAAGGTGAGCGAGCAAGAGCAAAACTGTTGTAGTGGACGGTTGAAGGAAACAAATTGTGTTGGTAAGATCAAAATTAATGTTATTTCAAATGTTATTTAAAAGAGAGTTGTGAGAATTGTGAGAAAAGTTTAAATTCTTCACAAAGATTAATCACAAAAGAAGGAGATAATTATGTATGGTTGTATGGATTAAAGATGCTACATCCAAATTTGGTATTCAACAAACTTTATAACAAAAATATTAAAAGTATAAAATAATATAATGTTAGCAGTCAGTAATACAAATAAATACTAATTGCTTGTATTATAAATAATATAATTTTAAACTAATTTTTAAAAGTATTTTTGATAAAAAATAAGTTCCCTCTTCAAAATAATTATGCTATTAGCATCCCAACTACAACATAAAATAAATTATAGCTACCGAAAGTAATAATCTTATAACTTTCAATGATTTTATTTTTTGAATTATTTAAATCAAAATATTATTAATATTTCAACTTTCCAAACACTAGAATCCTTAGTAAGTGCTTAGTGTTTAACTCAAAAAACCCTAAGATCCTGAAATATGCCCGAGTCATTGTCTGGGGAAATGTTGCCAATTACGCAAAGCTCAAATTCGCTAAATGCATTTCTGCTCAGCAAATCTCTAACTTGCTTCACAGCATCTGGACTTTTATAACGACTGAACTGTGTCACATACTGCAAACCTATTGAAGGAAGACCTAAGCATTATTAAACTATAATCTAAATTGAGTCCTAAATTTATTCCAATCTCAATAGGAGTCACAATTAAATTACAAATGATTTCTAAGCGTTAGAATTAGGGTTAGAGTTAGGGTTAGTATTAGGGTTAGGGTGAATTTTAATTCTTGGAATGTATAGTTAGCTTATATATACCTATATTTATATAATACGCTGAGAGTAATCCTTTTCGAGTGCGCCTATTTTTCATGTGGATTAGGGATGATTAAAATAGGCATCTCGAGAAAGATTACTCTCAGTGTATTATATATATATAGGTATATATAAGCTAGTAGTTGTCGCGATGCAAGATGGAAGACATTTTCTGATTTAATGGTTATAGTTAGAGTTAGGGTTAGAGTTAGGATTAGGTTTAGGGTTAGGGTTAGATTTAGGGTTAGGGTTAGGGTTAGGGTGATTTTTTATGGTTAGAATGTATAGTTAGGGTTAGAGTTACATTTAGGTTTAGAGTTAAGGTTAGGTTTAGGGTTAGAGTTAGGGTTAGAGTTAGGGTTAGGGTTAGAGTTAGGGTGAATTTTTATGGTTGGAATGTATAGTTAGGGTTAGGTTGATTTTTATGGTTAGGGTTAGGGTTAGGATTAGAGTTAGAGTTAGTGTTAGGGTTAGGGTTAGGGTTAAGATTAGGGTTAGAGTGATTTCTATAGTTAGGATGTACGGTTTGTTGGCAAGTTGACAATCAGGATGTATATGGCCTATTTTGTGTTGTCATTATGGAAACAAAGTCATATGAAGTTTTGACAGTACACTCTGAAGATCAAAATTGGCTATGTATAGAAAACAAAGCAGTACAGAGATATACAGTTGATCAGAACACCAGCGCATGTGTGTACGATCGAGTTAGACTATGCGCCTTTATACTTAAGCTTTATGACATGTAATGAAGCTTATTCTATACACGCATGGTACGGTATGATAGTACAAAGAAGTTACAGGAAGTTCAAGAGCCACTAGCAGTTCAGAAAAAAGAGTACGAAGCCGACTTTGGATTTTGGATTAGCCTATAATATTTTGTTTTGTAATGGCTAGGCACCTATTGTACTATGTTTATAATTATGTCTTAAAAACTCATGTAAACACACATAAGCCAATTTGTTTGGAAGCATTGTGTATGTTGTTTTTGGGCCGACTAAGGTCTTGTTTTTACTCACATCTATTTAGGCATTTATATATAGTAGACATGTACTTTTGTATTAAGTGTGTCGATGAAAAAGAAGAAGAGAAGATATTCAGAAGAACAATATAAGGAAATTAGTATGAACTAGAAGTCTTCAAGAGATCAAAGCATCAACGCATAAACAGGACTGATCAAACAACAGTGCAATTACAATAGTTCATCTTTTGATATAGTATATATCTATTACCTGAAGGTTGTAGCCTTCATCTTATTGAGTAGTGAGCTATGGCAGTGAGCCAACCACCTTTAATAGGGTTTTTTAAAGACTCCTAATAGGGTCATTGTACTTGCATTGTAAAGACTACTCCTAACAGGGCAAAAGAACTCTAACAGGTTCATAAGACTAGTACAATCATTTGTGGGTACTAATTCCCACTGGGGTTTTCCTCTGATCAAGGTTTCCCCATAATCATATCTTGTGTTAAGTGTTATTGTATTATGCTTCATCTGTTATCTATTTGATTTAAGTTTTAAGTTGCTGAAATAAACATAAGTGACAAACACTGATTCACCCCCCTATCAGTGTTTCTAACAATTCGTATCAGAGCTCTGGTCCTCTGAAAGAAAGTTTAACCACTTGAGGAGATCATGGATTCAACATAAGAGAAACATCTGAAAAAGAATCTTGAAGCAACTCTTGATGATATTGATAGATCTAAAAAAGGAAATGAAGAACTTAAACTAAAAGTTGATGGCTCCCAAATGCTTATTAAAAATTTAAGAAAAGATTTGAAAGATTGTTCTACAAATGATTTGGGAAAAATGGTCAAAAAGTTGAATGAAGAAAACACATCTATAAAAGACAAGATTGAAGATCTAAATGAACAACTTACAGATTGCCTAACAGCTATTGAAGAAAAGACCAAAGAAAGCAAACAATTAGATGAAGAACTTATGCAAGAAAATATGAAGATCTTGGAGTTGGAAAACATCAAGAAAAAGATAGAATCTAAACTAACAGAAGCAAAAGATAAAATTGAGAAACTACACACAAGTTTTGATCTAATTCAATCACAACTTTATGCACAAAAGCTAAGAGGTGATACTACTGGTGTTGGATATAGTGTAGCTCAAATTGAAATCAGTGAAATAAAAGAAAGAAAGCACAAGAAGAATCCACAGAAGCAAAGAAAAGTGAGAATCTTGCAGAGGGTAATACAAAACTTCCTAAAAGTGAACACAAGCTAGTTAACCAAACTTGTTATGCTTGTAACAAGAATGGATACTTGGCAAGAGATTGTAAAGAGGTAAGACCTTTGAATGGATATTGTCTACTCCTATAATAAATTTGGTCATAGGGCTATACATTGAAAAACAAGTCAAAGAAATTAGTCACAGCAGAATCAAAGAAATATGACTCAATACAATCAGAGAAATCAACCTCAGAGGAACTATCAGAATATTACATGTCAGATATGCAATTATAATGGAAACATAGCCAAGCAGTGTAGCATGATAAACAATATCCATAGACCTCCAATCATTTATCACTCATGTAACAAAGCAAGACATATCTCAAGGTTTTGCAGATCAAGATCTCAAAAACAAGAAAAGCCTAAAGAATCATTGATTGAAGAATATGGAGAAGTAAAGTTTGTAAAAGCTACAGAAGATTCAATTAAAATATGGGTTCAAGTAAAGAAATATAATGATGAGAACAAGGTAGTAGATGCATCGATAGTGGACGCACCTTCTACTTCTGCTTAGATGACCCTCATGGTCTTAGGGGGAGCTATTCTAGCTCTAAAGCCCAGCGTGGCTGGTATACTAACCTCTGAGTATGCGCCTATGGATTCATGTATTTGGTGACGAATTGAGGAAGTATGCATGGATGCATAGTTTGAACTTGGATAGAATCTAAGATTGCAAAAGAACTTAAGAAAACTCCTGCAGAAGTGAAAATAGAAAAATTTGATGACATCCCCAAGAAGAAAAAGAAGAAGTTTGATGAAGGTACATCTACGCCTTCTACCACCATTGACCTAGAATTCTCTCCACCTTTAGTACCAAGAAAGATGACTAGAAGGAAGAAGAAAGTTACCACAAGTCACCCATCCTCAAGAACAACAAGGAGCAAAGTAAAGAAAACTCAAGCCCCTCCTAAGGTAGGATTCAGACCTAGTCTGACAGTCTTAAGGAACATAATTGTTAATGAAGGAAGACTAGACTCTATTAAAAATGTCTATGACAAGTACGAAGAGATAGATAAATCAAAAATTTATTCTATGATTATCTCTCATATGATAAAGTTTAAAAGGTCAGCATTGGAACTCAAGACAGTCATACTAGATAAAGTATGGAACATACTAGACCTATTAAAAAGACAAGTAATAGAGGAAGATATGAGGATTAGAGAAGAAAAATTATACAATCTTGTCCCTATTTTCTCACATGATGAGAAGGCAATACTGTTTTATTTGGTAAAACCTCATCTTAGAACCAAAACAAGAACTTTTCATATTATGAACAAAGACTATGAACTGGTTTGTGAAGAGACTCAGAAAGTATTTGAGCAAGTATTTTTGAATAGACATATGCATCCATCAATGGTGCCTACAGTAAAAGTGACTCTAGTTCCTCCCAAACAAGATAAAGAACCAGAGATTCTTAATGTGCCTATGACAGGTCCACATGATTCAGCACCCAAAGTTTCATCACCTTCTGATACAGCCAAAGATTCAGATGAAACCATTGTGATCAATGATGTTAAGATATCCATGACAGCTTCAGAGAATGACATGAACAAATTTGGAAAAGCATTTGTCAGCACTGAAGAGACAGAGAAGGTATGCACTGATAATACTTCCTTATAACAAGATAAAGCTCCTCCTAAAGATTCAACAGATTTGAATAATGACAAAGACAATGAATCTAATGAACCACCCGTTATGGAGATTGCAGTGAAAAGTGAATGTATCAATACTAGTAAAAATTCTATATTCACTCCTTCTATTCAACCATCAACGTCATTGTTGTCAAGTTTAACCCTGACTCAACAAGCCTAGATGCATGCAGAGAAGAAGATTTGATCAAGATTAGTGTATTAGCCATGGAGAAAGACAAAGAGAAACAAGTAATGAGAAGCCCTCTCTTTCTGGAGTTAGTAAACATTTTGAATGACTTAGCGCCAGCAGATAAGAAAGTGTCTAAAATTCAGCCAATTGATGATGTTGATAGCATCTTAACAAGCTTCAAAGCACACTTCACAAGTTTAGTAGAATCAGCTACTAGAACTGCAGAGGAAAAGTACAAAAAGGAAAGATTGGATGAATTGGTAAAGAACTTCTCTTTAGATCTCAACTCATTGGAGATTGCTCAGACAATTCTGAAAGAGTTAGCTTCAAAAGGCAGGAAAGTAATAGAAAATTTCATGGACAGAGGCAAATTCACTTCTGAGCACATCAAGAAGATTGAGGAGGCAGATATCTTGGTTGAAAACATAAGGCAATCAATTAAAACATCCTCCCAAGACATCAATATCTGCAACAATATCTATCAAGGCTAGATAGACAAGATTGAAAAAGATAAGATGGTGATCAGTAAGATAAGGATCAGGCAGACTCAACTGAGAAATGCACTTGTGCCCTCCTTAGCTATTTTGAATGAAAACATCAAACAGATAGATGCAACCATTATCACATATGATCAAGGACCCTGCATGGATTTGACAAAGATGGAGAAGCTTACATATGCATTATGCACCCATCTTCAGACTATTGATGCATTGACGACATTCTGGCAGCAAGAGATCAAGAATCTTCAGATTGCTTATCCAGATTTATACTTGGTGTAAGTACCTAGAGACTTACAAAATTTGACACCTTTGTCATTAATGTCAAAGGGGGAGTAGTGTATGTATATAACGAGTATATAGAAAAAGTAATGATATAAAGTTTTTTGTTGTTAAGACAAAGTTTAAGCAACTTGGCCACATTCCTTTGTTGCCATTAATGACAAAGGTGAGATTGCTGGAAAGTTGACACTCAAGATGTATATGGCCTATTTTGTGTTGTCATTATGGCAACAAAGTCATATGAATTTTTGACAGTAAACTTTGAAGATCAAAATTGGTTGTATATAGAAAACATAGCAGTATAGAGATATACAGTTGACCAGAGCACTGACGCACGTGTGTACGATCGAGTTAGACTAAGTGCATTTATACTTAAGCTTTATGACATGTAATGAAGCTTAGTCTATACAAGCATGGTATGATATGATAGTATGGAGAAGTTACAGGAAGTTTAAGAGCCACTAGCAGTTCAGAAAATAGAGTATAAAGCTAACTTCAGATTTTGGATTAGAGTATAATATTTTGATTTGTAATGGGTATGCACCTATTGTACTATGTTTGTAATTATGTCTTGAATACTCATGTAAACATGCTTAAGCCAATTTGTTTGGAAGTGTTGTGTATGTTGTTTTTGGGCCGAATAAGGTCTTATTTTTAGTCACGTCTATTCAGGCATGTATATATACTAGACATGCACTTTTGTATTAAGTGTGTCAATGAAAAAGAAGTAGAGAAGATATTCAGAAGAACAATATAAGGAAATCATTATGAAGTAGAAGTCTTCAAGAGATCAAAGCATCAGTGCATAAATGGGACTGATCAAACAACAGTGTCATTACAACAGTTCATCTTTTGATATAGTATATATCTATTCCCTGAAGGTTGTAGCCTTCATCTTATTGAGCAGTGAGCTCTAGCAGTGAGCCAACCCTCCTTTATTAGGGTTTTGTAAAGACTCCTAACAGGGTCATTATACTTGCATTGTAAAGACTACTCCTAACAGGGCAAAGGAACACTAACAGGTTCACAAGACTAGTACAATCATTTGTGGGTACTAATTCCCACCAGGGTTTTCCTCTGATCAAGGTTTCCCTATAATCATATCATGTGTCAAGTGTTATTGTGTTATGCTTCATCTATTATCTATTATATTTAAGTTTTAAGTTGCTAAAATAAATATAAGTGACAAACACTGATTCACCCCCCTCTCAGTGTTTCTAACACGGTTATGGGTTAGGATTAGGGTTAGGTTTAGAATTAGGGTTACGGTTAGGGTTAGAGTTAGGGCTAGTATTAGGGTTAGAGATATAGTTATGATTAGGGTTAGGGTTAGGGTTAGGGTTAGGGTTAGAGTTATAGTCAAGATGATTATTTATGGTTAGGATGCATGACATGGGTTTGGGTTAGGGTTATTAGAGTTAGGATTAGGGTTAGAGATAGAGCTAGAGTTAGGGCTAGGTTAGGGTTAGAGATAGAGTTATGGTTAGGTTGTACGATTATGGGTTAGGGTTAGGGTTAGAGTTAGAGTTAGGGTTGGAGTTAGGATTATGGTTATAGTTAGGGTTAGGGTTAAGATAGGGTTATGGTTATGGTTAGGGTTAGGGTGATTTTTAGGGTTAGAGTTATAGTTAGGGAGATTTTTATGGTTAGGATGTACAGTTATGGGTTTGGGTTAGGGTTAGAGTTAGGGTTAGGGTTAAAGTTAGGGTTAATATTAGGGTTAGGGTTAGGGTTAGGGTGATTTTTACATTTATGATGTACGGTTATAGGTTAGGGTTAGGGTTAGAGTTAGGGTTAGGGTTAGAGTTAGGGTTAGTATTAGGGTTAGGGATAGGGTTACAATTAGGGTTAGGGTTAGGTTGATTTTTATGGCTAGGGTTAGGGTTACTGTAATAATTAGAATGATTTTTTATGGTAAGGATGCGTCGTATGGGTTTGGGTTAGGGTTAGAGTTAGAGTTAGAGTTAGAGTTAGAGTTAGAGTTAGGTTTAGGATTAGGGTTAGGATGTACAATTTAGGAATAGGGTGTAGGGTGAGGGGTAGGATTAGTATCATCTTAATGGTTAGGGTTAGGGTTAGGATTAGGGTTAGGGTTGGGGTTATAGTTAGGGTTATGGTGATATTTATAGTTAGGATGTACAGTTATGGGTTTGGGTGGGGATTAGAGTTAGGGTTAGGGTTAGGGTCAGTGTTAAGGTTAGAGATGGGGTTAGGGTTAGGGTGATTTTTATGATTAGGGCTAGGGTTAGGGTGATTTTTATAGTTAATATTAGGGTTAGAGTTAGAGTTAGAGTTAGAGTTAGAGTTAGAGTTGGAGTTAGAGTTAGGGTTAGGGTTAGAATCAGAGTTATGGTTAGGGATTTGGTTACGGCTAGGGTTAGAAGGTGTTTTTTAAGGTTAGGGTTAGGGTTAGAGTTATGGTTAGGGTGATTTTTATGGGTAGGATGTACAATTATGGGTTTGAGTTAGGGTTAGAGTTAGGGTTAGGGTTAGGGTGATTTTTATAGTTAGGGTTAAGGTTAGAGTTATGGTTAGGGTTGTAACCACCTAATTTTGGTCTGTCATTACTGTAGACCCTATTTGCCCTAAGTGTGATCATACCCTCGAGTTATGTCCAAACGACCCTGTTACTGTTTGGCATAATTCTTTTAATCAATTTAATGTCCTAGGTGATTTTTATCACTGATTTATAT
>MU227487.1:170852-185891 GCA_018584345.1 Thuja plicata
GAGGACATTCATCTCCTCTACCTTGACAGTCAGGTTATCACTGTTTGCCCACCATTATCCGTGCATTCTGCGGTTGCATTTCAGGATTCTCCACATCAGTTTGGATTTGGCATCATTTGTTTCAGTTTAGACAGAGAGATTCTTCAGCATTCGATCATGGCACACATCCTGAGATAGATTGGTTTATCACTCTTCATAGGGTTTCTTCGACATTGTCCTTTGGATCCATTTCTTCCCAAGGGGAGGAATATCATTTGCCGCTTCAGGATCTCCTTTTGGATTCTACATCAGGCATCTTCCATTATGCCAGGAGTTTCTTCATTTTGGGGGGACTTTGGTGTCTCATCCCTCTCTCATGGGGGGGCTGGTTGTACTTATGGTCTTGAGAGAGTCTCTTGAGCCATTTCTTTTCTGCAATCTTCTATCTCTTTTTGGAGAGGGGTTTTTCCCATTGGGTTTTCTTCTTTGTCTCCGGTTTACAGAGATTTTCTTGTATTGGGTACCTGATCAGGCCTTGTTGCCGGGACCCTTTTTTCCTGCTTTCTTAGCTGTGCTAGGTTAGCTTACCTCCTGAGCTTCGCTTAAGGGGGGGTGTTAGAGTAATTAGTTAGTTTACTTACTCTTTTTTCGCTTAAGCTATCTATTAGGTGCACATAATTAATACTTTATATTAATTATATTGCGCAACCTAGCTTTTCTAGTTGTAGGGTTTATTCACCTTTATAGGCTGAACTTTGTAATGTTTTTCATTTAACTAAGAGAATAATATTGTGCTTCTTCTTTTGAGCATCTCTGAGTTCTGCCTTTTCATTTTCGTACTTCATCTTTGTATTAGGTCATTTGCATGCAGGTGTATTCAGGTTCTATGGATTTGCATGTTTCTCAAATCCTACATATAAAACATGAATTTAATAGACATTTCCATTTGGAAAAGCTAAACCACTTATCTAGCTTAGCTAGACCATATGTTTGTCAAAAATTAATTTTTGTTTAGAAATAATCAAATTTAGCTTTGCTGATAAGTGGTCCTGAAACATGACACCTCTTTGTGCTTTTACCCCTACATATTATGTGGTGCCTGAAGTATTTTCCTTAGATAGAAATAAAAAGTGTTTATAAACATTCATAACATTCAAGCATATGTAAGAAGTGTATTTTCTTATTCTGATCAGTCTCAAGGAATATTTTCCACCTTGAGAAATTAAACAAGTTTAAATTCTCTATATAAAGACACCCTTTTTTGGGGTGAGGGTTTACCCACCTAGGTTTAGTGAATCCTGAAGTGCAGGGAAATTGAAATTTTCCCATTCATTGGCCAAAATTGATTGAAGCAATCTAGGAGAATTGGCATAAACTCTAGGATTTGAAATATGCGGTTTTGGGAACAAACACAACAAATATAGTTAGATAGAGAGGCGATGTCAGAAAGAAAGATGAAACTCATGAAGTTGATGTTTCAACATATTTAGTAAAGAGGAAATTTGATCTTGGTGGAATTTCAAGTTATAATATAAAGGGAAAGGATTTAGACATACTTGAGGGAAATGTTGAAGATGAATTTGTTGGAACTAATGGGAAGGGTGTACTGAGAGGGGAGGGGTGAATCTGTAACTCTGAAACTTTTATATATTTTAACCTTTATCCTTAAGGTAATCAATTGTTCATCCAACCATCTATTCTATGCTATCTTGATGTAAGATTTATAAATTCATAAACTTAATCAAACATGTGAAAATTCATAGAAACATTCATGAAATTAATTGACACATAACACAAGATTTGATATCTTAGAAAAATCCTGTTAGGAAGTAAAAACTACGGTGGGGATGGCACCCACAAATTATTCACTATCTAAAGATTAGAAGTGGTCAGTTAAGGCTAACAATTTGATCACTTCTGATGGTCTACCTAGTTAAGAGTATCTGTTGAGACCTGTTAAAGTCTACTCTATTAAGAGATTTAGAAACACTATTGAGTGTGCACTCGGTTAAGAGATTTATAGTTGGATGGTTAAATCCACCTTCCTTGAAAGGAGTTTTACACTTTTCTTCACTTGTTAGAATGTAAGAAAATTACAATTTGTCCTGGTGTATGTAATCTCCTATTGCTCATTACAGATCCATTTAATATTACATGTATAAGTATATCACCTAATGTGATTGAATAATACCTCTGATGCTCAGTAGTCTCTCTTCTTGGTTCTTGATAACCAAATTCACATTTTGTTGTTTTGGTTCTTGAAACATTCAGTCTGATCCATATATGTTCTTGTATGCTTCATTCATCCTCTCATCCATTCTCACATCCTTACTAATGAATGATTACAACATCTATTTATAAGATATATTAACCTAATCAGGTTTCATGTAAAACAATATTAACTCTAAGATCACTAGTTTACAACTTTACCTTGATCTCCTACTCTGTGTTTTAAATCAGTTAGACTGATTAAAACATTTGCATTAATGTTTCTTGTCCCTAAACAAATGGTTTTAAAAACAAATCAAAACTCTATAAATAGAACATGACTATTTTATCTGATGTTGAAGTCAGATCCACTTTTTGTGGGCTTCAACTGACTTTCAGTTTCTATCGGTCAGTTATGCTCTGAAGTCAGTTAGACTATTTCTCGGTGTTCCTGCTTGAACTGTCTCTCAGGTTCCTTTTTGACTATTCTCTCATTTTGCACTAAGACCTTCTCATCAGGTTCCACTTTTGGGTTCCTCTTCATCCTTTCCGTTTTGCATTTTTGGTTTACACAAAAAATTGTGTCATCAATTTTCTTTGTACTTAGCAGCTTTTCAATGATATCTGATATCTGCATTTTTCAATTTTCTCTTTGTCCTATCTTTCGGTGTATACTTACTGAAAGTGTTCTTTGCATACTAATGGAAAATAATGTCATCAATCTCCCCCTTTGACATTAGTATCAAAAAATGCTATATGCAAAATACTAACCATAATTTTTAGTATATACATCATATATATTCCTTAGTCATTTCATGACTCACCCTATGTATCTGTCGGTATATCATTATAATCCCCTTTTTTTTGTTTTTGTTTAGTACTTAATAGATTCCTATCTATACATATCATTACTTTCCCCATTTTTTATATTAAGGGCAAAGGTGTATTCCTTATAGCTTATAAAAAATGTGAGAGTGTGAAGACTTCATGTCTTCCATCATCTTCTCCCATTGGTCCTTCAGGTTCTCTAAAGCTATGTGCTTGAGTGTAATCCTTGAGTGTATGTCGTAGATGTTGTCTGCTACTGACATATAAGGGGTTGCTATGATTTTTCTTCCTGAACTGATATGTTGTTGAAGCATTGTTAGATTTGGTAGAAGTTGA
Organism: Thuja plicata; assembly: GCA_018584345.1. Lineage (NCBI taxonomy): Eukaryota > Viridiplantae > Streptophyta > Pinopsida > Cupressales > Cupressaceae > Thuja > Thuja plicata. Next base: position 174,204 of record MU227487.1, read on the forward strand.
TCCTGGAGCTCGGTGACCTCTTCCCTAAATTGTGTTTATGCTTCCCACACTTCCTGTCTTAACCTTTTTATCTCAACAATCTTCTCATAATGCAATTTTAGTGCATTTTCCTCAGTGGTTAATCCTTTAGCACTAGTATTTTGGTCAGAATCTAACTTTTCTATTTTATCACTATGCTCCTTAGTGAGTTTGTCAAGTGTACTCAATTTTTGGATCAAGGAAATAGCTTCAACAATAATTGGATCTAATTCACTTATGAATTATGAAAGCTTTACCTTGTTTATTGCCACTTCTTGGCTGATTTTATCAACAAGTTTGTGCTGATATTTCTGCTCTGATCTCTCTTCAACTTCCTTTTCTGCATCAATGTTTTGCATTGTAATGCCTTCGCTGAGAGTGGCTAGTTGATCAAGGATAGGTTTATTCTGATCAACATCAACATCAAGTACAATCTAATGGAAGATGTCCCTAGTTGTTTCTAGTACCATGGAGTCTCGATGTTGCTTTCTCTTCTTCTCCTATAGTGCCTTCCTCTCACATATTTCACCTTATTCTTTCAGTGCTTCATAGTCAAGTGTAGCTGGGTCACATTTGGGTATCTCAATGATTTTGTCTAGAGTGACATCCAGCTTACTATTTTTGGATTTCTTCTTTTTCTTCTGAGTTTCACTTGAGTGTAGAACCATGTGTTGCCTCTTTTTACTATTGTGCTTTGGTGTCATCTTGTTATTTGAGTGGATGTCTCCACATCGACCTTTACATTATCTGTAGCTACTTGTTCGGTTACCTCAAGAATGTCATCTTTTTCTCCTTCGTCGGTATCCTTATGTACTTCATCTTCCTTTTTCTATCCATCCTTCTTAGTAGTGTCTCCATCTTTTTGTTGTAAATCTCCTTTTGTAACCTTGTCAGGTTTGATTACAATATGAGTGTCTCTGATGACATTCTATTCATCACTGTTGTCTTTCTTTCCTTCATCCCTTGCATCTTTGGGAATTCTTGAATCTTTGTCAAGTGTTTTGTCTTTTTCTTGAAGTATATTGATGGCTTGCATCAATATTGACATGTTGCTTGATATGTTCACCCATGAAGTTTCAAATGTTGTGTCATGTTCATCGGTGTTGTCCTTGGTAACAGTGACATCTTCATCTTTCTGTATTTCTTCTTCTAGATCATCGGTTATGTCAATGACTGTGTTATGCACAATGTTGTCCATAGTGGTGTCAATCCATATCCTTGTTTCCTTTTGTGTCCACCTCTTCCTTTTTCAATTCAACATCTGTGATGATGATTGGTTTGATTTCCTCACTAAATTGATCATTCTTGATTTCCTGATTCTTGGTTGGAGCTCTTTGTAGCTTGGTTTTAGGAATATCAAGTATTTTCCTCCATTTGGCTTCACTTTTTCAGTCTAACTCTAGTAGTCATCCTTTTAGTACTTGGTAATCTCTCATCTTCAGTGAGAACCTCTTGGAATGAGCTTTCATTATTGCTTTTATTTCCTCCATTTTGGATTCGAGAGGCATGACTGATACTAGGGCTCTTTCCCTGATTTCTTTCTGGGAGTGCAAGGCAAAAGTCCATCTTGTTGATATTCTATCTTGAATTTATTTGGGCATTTTGTCTACCATTTGTATTGGGAGGTAATGGTATATGCACATCATTTCAATGATTGCCTCCTCAATCTTATTTTGATTCATGGGATCCAATGTTAATCATTGCTTGACCTTCCTACTATTTGCATTACCTAATTTGATCATGTGTGCACATACCTCATCAACTATTTCAAGTATCTTTCTCTTTTCTTCTTGAACACCTTCATCTTGTTTCGTGTCCTCAATATCTTCTCTGGTTCTAATGAGCCTTCTTCTCTTTGTTGGCCCTCTTTCATGTGTAGCCTATTTCCTCTTGTAGTTTATTACGTTTCCTTTCTTCAAGGGTGAAGGACTTGAGTCCTTAGCTATTTGGCTTCTTGTTCTTGAAGTAGCTGTGGTTCTTGGTTTCTTAGCTAGTGTTGGTAGTGGAGTATCTGACTCTGTAGACTCAGAGTCACTTACCTGCTCAGCCTCACCGATGGGTTACTGTCCTTCAGTTTCTTCCTTTTGTTCAATTTCCTCCTTAGTAACTGATAGACTTTTCTTTAAATTCTTAACCATTTTATCATTCTTCCTATCAATTTTATTTACAACCAATCTAGTTTTGATTCTTGATTTGGCATCCTCATAAGTTCCAAACTTTGGTTGTGTCTTGTCTAATAGTTCATTTATCAATGCATCAATTGCATTGGATGCTTGATCAATATTTACCTCATATTCCAAAGGTTGTAACCATGTTTTCCTTGATACATCAGGTTTGATGTATGTGTAATCGGTGTCAACCATTAAACATATATCATTCTTGAATTTCTCAATAAGTTTCTCAGGGATCCTAACTCTTTTCTGTATTCGGTCCTTGAATCTTGTAAAGTATTCATCCATGACTATTTCAAAGTTGTCACCTAGTGATGTTATGTATTCACTGATTTGCATGGTGACTATTCTTGTGGTATCCCATTTTACATCTCCTACTGATGGAAATGATTCTTGGAAGTAAAAGAAAATGCAGATGATAAGTGAGCCTAACTTACATGTATTTTTCTTTGCATTTCTTATTGTTCTTAGGTTCTCTTCTAGTTGGTTAAGTAGAAGTTCTGAAAAATCCAACTATGTACCTTTCTTTACAATCTTATAAGCTATATCTATAGATCTGGATGCTGTGTTGTTCATCCTACTAGCTTGGAATAATTTTTAGCCTAGGACACATGCTCCAAATTTCAATTCAATATCAGTGATAGTGGATACCTTCAGTCATCTGCCATCACACTTGACTCGTGTGTTCTTGTCAATCTTAGTCTTGGGTGGGTGTTTTAATGCCTTTACCTTTTTGGTTACAGTGTAATCGGCGACTGCATGGATAATATCTCAGGTTGTCATTTTAGGCTCATCCAGCCATAGCTTGTGATTGTGAATTCAGCTGAGTACTAATCGAATCCACTCCATTTTGAATACATTTGGGAACAATAGGGAATTAGTGAGCCCTTTCACCTCTATGTGTTTGTGTTCATCTTTTATGGATCCATCCTCATTACATAGCTTCTTGAAAGCTTGCTCCACCTCTAAGTCACCAATTTGTGCAATCTTGCAGTGGATGTAAGCTCACACGTCTTCGATAAGAAAAACCCTAGTTGGTATTTGCAAAATTCTCCAACATTGTCAGGTTGTGATGCAACCTCAGGGAAAATATTGTAGTGAGGTTCCTCACAAGTAGAATTCTTGATAAGTTTAACCTTATCCTCCTTGATTTTCTTCAGTTTGGTGGTTCTTGAGGTCGTCGCCATTGTTTCATATATTTAGGGCTCTCTGAAAAATGCATAAAATAGAGTCCTTGGCTATTGTATGAACTTACTATTTACACCTATAGTGGTCACTGGTCTATTGGAGTGCTCTGGGTCAAGTTGAAGTTTCTCTGTGATGATATTGCTTTGTGCTCAAATTTTTCTCTCATCACTCTGCTCTATTTGCTGGTGAATAATGAAACCCTTTTGTCACCCTTTTATAGACATTTGCCCTAAAAGTAAGTCATTAATTCTCAATGACTCCTTGGTGTGTGAAGATAGATTCATCAGGTTGAACATTAACTTCTCTCTTCGGTGACAATACGATGCTTCAGGGCAGTTGTCTAACTCATTGCTTTTAACGATAGGTTTTTCTATTTTGTGAACATAACTCATTCAACTTTCTTTATTAGTGACAAGTCTCGGTTTACACTAGTGACTTTTCTTTTACATGTTAACCAACGATTTTTAGTAAGTGTAGGCATTTTTAGCTTCGAGCGTATACCGATGGATTTTGGTATGTATTGCCCGATGGAATAGTTAGCACAAATTTTAACAAGTAATATCATGATGCATCTTTACTTATTCTAATTTGGCATTTTATCAACATATTATGGAACTGATCTAAAATACTACTTAGTATAATGAATTTCCATACTTACTTGTTCTGCTTAGGTGGGGGTGGTGATGTCACTAGATCCATTAGATGGGGTGTCACCATTTGAATTTATTGGTCCAACTTCAACATTGTTTGAATATTTTCTCCACATTTTATCTCTCATTCTCTAGATGTCTTCAATAGTGTTTCCATTGGGATATATTATGGTCTCTGTCATTCAGTCTCTGCAGTCTTTCTCTAGATGACCAACTTTATGATAGTGTAAGCATGCCATTCTGGGGTTAATCCAACCTCTAGACTTTCTTGTCCACTATATCATATAGTTTGCAGCAATGTAACCAAATCTTCCACATGTTCTACAATTTTTCCATGTGTTGTAATCCCATACATATTGGTTACTGACTCTTTTTGGTTGATAGGGAGTTTCTTGACCTTTATGCTTCCATGCTTGCTTTTTCTTCTTCCAACAGTCAAGAGTTATGTTCCCATTAATTTTGCAAGTAGGACAGTATTTTTCCATGTAGGTTTCCTTCTTTGGTTTTTTCATCTAAGAATTACATTCATATGCTTTATGTCCTTTCTTGTTACATTTATAACAAAATCCTATGAATGAAGATGTGGATTTAGGAATACCTTTCATTTTTCCTCTGCATACATTTGATGTTTGGCCTTTCTTTCCATAGTGATTGCATGTCAGCTTTCTTGGTCTTGGATTTGCATAGACATTCTTTGGATCAGCTTGATTGAGTGATTCTCCATTCTTGGTATAGCCTAGACCAATGTTGTTTTTGATTCTCCATTGTCCATCAAGAAAATCATCCATTCTTTTATTACTCTCTTCAGCTTTCCTTATAATTTCATTATGCTACTGCTAAATTCTGAGTTCTTTTTTTAGCTTTTCATTTTCTTCCCTTAGCTCACTGATAGATTCTATTCTTTCAATGAGTTCAACATTCATTATGTTTACCTCTTTACTCATAAGAATAATCTAATTGGTAATTTCATGGTAATATTCTGTTCATCTTTGTATTTTAGATTCTTTCTCTTGTAGCTTTTCAGTAATCTTCCTTCTATCATTAATAGCCAGTGTTATTTCTTGCTCAGCTTGTCTAGAACTGTACATGACATCAATCATTTTTACCATCTATGTCTCTTGACCGATTTGTAGAGATTTCACTTGTCCAGCTAGATGTTGATTGATCTCATTTAATCTTGTGATGCTTTCTTCTGATGTGTATGATACTTTGCTTGTATTTGATCCTAAAGACTCAAAGAAATTTGGTATCTCTTCCTCATGGTAATCTGTTTCATTACAGTGAGGTGCCATAATCTTTCTTTCATCTAACAACTATCTCATCTCAATTCTAGCTTCCTTGTACTGCTCATAGAATATCTAAATTTGTAGGTTCTGATTCTCTATACTCTTGTCAAGTTTGTACTTCTCCATTGTATGATATTTTCTCTTAAGCCTTTAAGGTTTTCTAGATAACAGACTTAGCTCTGATACCAATTGTTGGAATTAATGGGAAGTGGGTACAGAGAGGGGAGTGGTGAATCAGTACCTCTAAATTTTTTGTATCTTTTAACCTTTATCCTTTAGGTAATCAATTCTTCATCCAACCATCAATTCTACGCTATCTTGATGTAAGATTTATCAATTCATAAACTTAATCAAACATGTGAAAATTCATTGAAATATTCATGAAATTAATTGACACATAACACAAGATATGATATCATAGGAAACTCCTGTTAGGAATGAAAAACTACGTTGGGGATGCCACCCACAAATTATTCACTATCTATAGATTGGAAGGGTCTAGTTAAGGCTTACAATTTGATCACTTCTGATGATCTACCCGGTTAAGAGTATATGTAAAGACCTGTTAAAGTCTACTTTGTTAAGAGCTTTAGCAACACTGTTGAGTGTGCACTCGATTAAGAGATTTATAGTTGGATGGTTAAATCCACCTTCCTTGAAAGGATTTTTACACTTTGCTTCACTTGTTAGAATGTAATAAAATTACAATTTGAGCTGGTGTATGAAATCTCCTATTGCTTATTACAGATCCATTTAAGATCAAATGTATAAGTATATTACCTAATGTGATTGAATAATACCTATGATGCTTGGTAGTCTATGTTCTTGGTTCTTGATAACCAAATTCACCTTCTGTTGTTCTGATTCTTGAAACTTTCAGTTTGATCCATATATGTGCTTGTATGCTTCATTCATCCTCTCATCCATTCTCACATCCTTACTAATGAATGATTACAATATCTATTTATAAGATAGATTGACCTAATCAAGTTTCACGTAAAACAATATTAACTCTAAGATCACAAGTTTACAACTTTACCTTGATCTCCTAGTCTATGTGTTTTAAATCAGTTAGATTGATTAAAACACTTACATTAATGTTTCTTGTCACTAGAGAAATGGTTTTAAAAACAAATCAAGACTCTATAAAAAGAACATCATTGTTTTATCTAATATGGAATTGAGATCCAATTTTTGCGGGCTTCAACTAATTTTTAGTTTCTGTCAGTCAGTTATGCTCTGAAGTCAGTTAGACAGCTTCTTGGTGTTCTTGCTTGAACTATTTCTTGGGTTCCTCTTTAACTGTTCTCTTAGGTTAAACTATGATCTACTCATCGGGTTCCACTTCCAGGTTCCTCTTCATCCTTTTGGTTTTACATTTTTAGGTTTACACACAAAATTGTGTCATTGGTTTTCTTTGTACTTAGCAATTTTTGGTGATCTCTGATATCTGCATTTTTTAGTTTTCTCTTTGTCCTGTCTTTCGGTGTATGCTTACCGAAAGTGTTCTTTGCATACTAATGGAAAAACAATGTCATCAGAATTTAGAAATGAGAATGTTGACATCATTCAAGGACCTATTGATATTACTATAATTAGTACTAGTGAAATAATGAGAATATTAGAGATGATAAAGTTGATCAAAAAAAGGGGCCAACTTATAGATGAAAGGAAACAAGAACAAGTACTTCATTCAGCTAGATATAGTCTTGCATATCTTTTACCTGAAGTCAGATTGTTGATTTTTGGTGACTAATTAGGCAAGTACTATACACTTTTTGGGTATGACACATCAAGCATTTCCCTAGGTTGACCCATCAAGGAAGGTTTAGGGTTAGGGTTTTTCTATATGAGACAATGTCAGGGTTATCGCTTGTTAAAGTGAAGAAGTATTTTAACATTTTGTACTCCTATTGAGCTGCAAGGGAACATTGCTTGTAATCTTTTTAAGTTACTAAATAATAATATTGGACTCTCTACTTGGTCGATGTAGCTCATGGTTTGGTTAAATCACTTTAAACCTTCGTGTCTTTTGTGTTTTTTATTTCTTTATTGTATTTGTTATATTTTCATGTAACTAACTAGTAGTATCATAGCAGGTTATTTTCAATTTTCCTCCATATGAGGGTCTCACAGTTTAGTGCGAGTCTCATGTTTAAGTGGGAGCAATGGCATATGAGAGTAAGTTGAAGATTGAGAAATGTAATGGAAATAAATTTTAGTTATGGAAAATGCAGATGGAGGACTATCTATTAGAAGGATTTATGGCAGCCATTGGGAGGAATAAGCAAGAAAAATGCAACTATGTCTCAAGAAGATTGGGATATTTTGGATATAAAGGAACTTGGCAATATTCATTTATGACTGGAACAATCGGTGGCATTTAATATTACAAAAGTGAAGACAACTATAGAGTTTATGGAAACCCTAGAAAATTTATATGAAAAGACCATTGTTTTGAATAAGATAATTCTCAGGAAGTATTTATTTAATATGAAAATGGTAGAATGTGGATCAGTTCCTAATCATTTAAATTTGTTTAAGATGGTTACCAAGCAATTATCTTCTGTTAATGTCAATTTTGGTGAAGAAATTATGACTCTTTTGATTCTTTTTTCTTTTCCTATAAACTAAAATGGCTTGGTAATGGTTATTAGTAACTTTGTTTCTATTTCAAACAGCCTAGAATTTTATGATATTGTTGGTGTTATTCTATTAGAAATTAATCTTTCCTTGGTATTTAATATCTAAAAGATATACCAAGGTCTTGTCTCATATTTGTAATTTCTTTAATAAGGAAATTAGATATTCCTCCTTAAGAGGATTCCTACACATGGCACACACCCTTTGTGAATGTGGCACTCTTAGAGTATGGGAATTAGATGAAAACACCGCCACTCATCTCTACTTAATATATGGTTCTCACACACTTCTTAGGGTTCTAGGGTTCTCACAAAGTTGGTGCTCATGAGAACTCTTCTCTCTTATTCTCTCATTTTCATTATTTCTCTCACAATATTGTAATGATCTTGTTTCTTTTTTCTCTATTCTTCTTTCGGCTTTGTGCCTCACTCATATTATGCACAAGGGTTTTTTTCTTTTTTTTTCCCCTTTCAAAATCCTTGAGTTCTTGTGTTGGTCTTGGAGCATTTTGGTGAATTTGTGTTTGATCTCTCTCTCTCTCTCTCTCTCTCTCTCTCTCTCTCTCTCTCTCTCTCTGATGCAATGCAAATCAAAACACACTTCTACTTCTACAAATACTTCAATGGATTTCTTCAATCTTCTTTGAAGATACCTTTATCTATGCAGATTATATCTTTTCTTCTCTAGACACACCATACTGGTTCCTTCAAAATATAATTCAATTTGACATTCTTTCTATTCTAGATAAAAATTTACATAGATATGCATAACTTTTGTACTGGATATAAAATCCTCAATCACTTTAGTGAGGCTCGCCGCAATTAGGCTACCACAAACATACTTGAATATTAGCAAGATCCAACGGTTAGTTTGGAAGATAGATCCCCCGCACTGAGACTGTGTTTTCAGAGACACATCTATTATTCTTCTTTTGAAATTCAATTGACAATAGCATAAAATTAATACTTTTTTCCATTAATAATGTTGAATCAAACTAACATCTTGTTAGGGATTTTTCTTGTATGAACCACAGTGCTTGAAATGACTACTTGAACACCATGCTTTTTAATACTGATTCAGGAACAAGAAAAGCCTAATTGCTAAGGACTGGATAAGATCCTTCTTCATTTTTGAGCTCCACATATACTCAGGCAGGTTTTACCTCTTATTATTGTTGTTTACACAGTATTTTATAATGTGGACACTGATTTGCTATGTACCTTTGTGAAACCAACTTATAAATCACCTTGCAAATGACCAAGCATAATCAGAGGCAAGATATAACCATACAAACCATGGTTGTAAATATAACAAGAATCAGTGATATATGGACTTTCATCCTTCTTCCTTTTGATGTAGGAGGGATAACCTAAGGGATTCACTCTCTAAGGAATCACCAAAATGAACACTATCCTATTGACAAGAGTCCTTCATGAATTCGGCTCATTGTTCTAAAAACTAGATGAAATTGATTAATTTGTATATGACTGAATGGAGAAAACATTTTCTCAGTAAACTCTAGATCAGTGCCTATTCCTTGGGAAAAGAGTCAATGAAAACATATGTCAACAATAAGAAACTAATGAAATACTGAAGGATGCCTTACAAACTTCATGCAGTCCAGATTGAATGCCTTACAAAAAATCTACTCAACTCAATATTTCTTCATCAAATCTTCACAACCATGTCCTGCTCTCTGAAATCATTTACAAAATTTAACTCTCTCCTTGAGAAAGACTCACAAATGATTAGACACACCACCTTGTAGTAGGTATATTCCACATGCCTTACAAATGAACTATACTAGAGCACAAACCATAGTTAAAAGAGACAAGACAATAATGAATAGGAACTGAACTGTATTCTCATTAATCCAAATTGTTTCCAGATGTCCAGACAATAAACACAAGAAATAAACATGAAAAAGAAGAAAGCTTTACAAATAAAATCTCCAAACAAATGGTAACCTGCTCTGGACATCTATAGGGAAAAACCAAAACAGAGCAGAGGAAAGGAACCCTTACAACTGAGAAAAGAAAGCAAGATATAGAAGAGAAGAAACCCTAAAACTCTATCTAGGCAAACACCTGTCCTTCTCTCAAATCTGATTTACATTCATCTCTTCCTTTTCAAAATATCTGATTGAATTAATCAATTTTCAACTCCACTTGTCTGAGAAAATATCTGATATATCTCTTTGCAAATCTCCTTCCTTTTCCCACTGAAAATTTCATCAAATCTAATTTCATCTATTGAAAATATCTTTGAAAATCTATCACATTTCCCTTTAAAAATATCTTTGTGCACATTTAGAAACCCTTGAAAATCTCATATTTATGCATACATTGCTCAGAAATCACCAGAAAATGACATGTGGCATGCTCTCATTCGTTGTAAAAAACCATGCTTAACTCATTTTAACCTCAGGCACATCCGGCGACCATGCGACAAGCTGGAAATCAAAGTCGCGAGGCAATTTTAACTCATCCATTATTTTTGGGCGACCTGGCGACCAGCATCTGACAACTTGTTCCATCTCACGACCTGGCGACCAGCGGCTAACTCCCTATCGTGACAACTATCCTTGGCATCTGGCTACTTCATGACTAACCGCTAGCGGTCAGTCACGAAGTCTCAGCAATCTGGCGGTTAACTGTGATTTCATTCCCGACTGGGCGACTGGGGCTTCCGGCGACTGGGCGACCATGCATATCCAGCGACACCGCGACCAAGAGCACTGTTCATTTTCGTCAAAATTTCCTCTCCTGCATTTTCGGGCATGGAAACTGAGGCAGTTGGATGAGGGCGCACGTGTGGATAGTCTCCTCTTCAAATTTAAACTCTTATGTTCTTGTCTTTTCTTATAAAGTCTTTATTTTGCCTTCCCCGGATGAATGTGGGATATATAATCTTACTGTTTATAAGCATTTTTGAAATTCATACTAAAACACTGTGTATAGCCTCTGAAATTTGACCCCCAGCCCTCAAAGGCCTACCAAGAGCCTCTGGGCTTCTTATTTACCTTGGATGTTTGTGTTTTGGTATATAAATACCGAAAACTCCCTTTGCACAGTGAATATGGGATATTAAAAATACACAGTTTCATCATTTTTCTGGGTTTCTCCATCAAAAGTACTCATCAATGGTGCTGAATCTCTGCAAACGAAGGCCATGGTCTTGTTTTAATGCCCAGGGTGCCACTTCCTATGGAGTGATATTCGCAAATTTTATTTAAAATCAAACAAAAACTTCAAACTCCAATCACAAAAACCCATCGCATATTCTGTTGGAAGATGACTTGCTGGAAGATGACTTGTTGGAATTTTATTTGGTTTTAAAACATCAAAATGTTGGAATTTTATTTGGTTTTAAAACATCAAAATCTATATCCTCCCTCTGTTCAATACTGTGCAGCAAATGGACAAATGAGGGTTTAAACCAAACATTTAAAATACACTGTGAGCTGCCCTCATTGTCTGTGCAAACATCTACATCTCTGCAAAATTCTCAAAGTAAAACAATAAAAATCCCTTTCACTCTGCTGTTGTGCAATAACTCATGGTGTTTGTAATGTATTCCAATCACAATGCCCTCCAAACATGGCATGAAACACTTTAAAAGCAGCGCAGACAATTGCTGGAAATGTACTTTGCAAGGTAATTTGTTTTTAATGTTCTAAAGTCTGTAATTTCCCTCCAATTTCTGTTACTTCTATGGCATTCATTCTATGGA
>MU227487.1:185991-226548 GCA_018584345.1 Thuja plicata
CCGAGCACCTTTTTCAATCACTCTAACTGAGCCTTCTTACACAAATTTTCAAGGGTATTGACTTTGCTTGTCTGAAAATTTTCACATGGTCACTCCAAATTTGTTCCAAATTTAGGAGTACCAACACATATCTCTCTCTCTCTCTCTCTCTCTCTCTCTCTCTCTCTCTCTCTCTTGTAAAACTCTTCCTTTTGCACTCTCTCTTAAATTCTTTTCTTATCTCCTTTCCTTTTTCTTTTATGTTTCTAACATGGTATCAGAGCTGGTTTAATCCTTGTTTTGAGTGTTGCATAAAGGAATAGTTGAAAGATATCTCATTTGAGGAGAAGAAAGTAATTTTTTTCTTGATCTAACTCTTGTTTGAAGGTTTTCTTTCATTATTTTTACAAATCTAACATTTTTTTATAAATCTATCTTTTTCTGGATGGCTTGTCGCCAGATCTAATTCTTTTCATATCTATTTCAAGGTTTTTCTTAAACTCTAATCCCACCCTCTGTTGGGAAATTGCAAGGGTTTTCAGATCTGTATATTTCATGTTTTTTAATATATATTTTGCATCTCTTGAATCTGTTATATATTTTGCTATGTATTTGCCTAATAATTAAGAATATTAAATATAATTTAATTAAGTATAACAAATTTTATTAAATTAATTTAATAATAATAAGTTCTAAACTATAAAATAATTCTAGTAAATTTAGTAAGGATAATTAATCTACAATAATAATATATATTTTTATTTATGATATAAGAATTATAATTTAGATTTATTTCAACTAGTGCAAGATAGATAGCTAGAATTAAAATTAAAATGATACATGATTTTTTTAATAAAATTTTGTAACTTAAAAATTTCACATGTATACTTTAGAAAAAAAATTAGAAATTTCAAAAGTAAAAAATATTTAATTATAATTGATTAATATAGTTTGTTTTAATAACTAAATACTAATAATGTCAACTTATTTAAATAATTAATTATAATTAGTTGATATAGTTTATTATTGTCTAATTTTATAGAAGTTTTCATAAATTACTTCAATATTTCTCACGTATACTTTAGAAAAATCTAAATAGAAATTGAAAATTAAAATAGTTGATTGTAATTGGTTGAAATGAGTTTTTTAATCAATGTGGAATTGTGGGGAGATGGTACTCTCTTTGATTCTACAATACATCAAGCGACAAACCCCCAAAATGCAATAAATAGGGTATGAGATTAGGTTTGTGTTATAGATGTATTTAACAAAATTATTTTCTAAATATTTAGATTTTAACCTGTGCCAATTTAGACTTGTGCTAGAAAAATGAATATAGTGTAAGGTGTCAATTTAAACTGGTATTCTCAATATGATTTATATTTTGATGGATATTCAATTTTTATTTTAACAAACAAGGACTAATGTGTTAATCTTGTTCTTATGGTCACAACATGGATTTTGATGTTGCGACAAGAAATAGAACATTGATGGAAGGAGGGAACCTAGAACAACTTGTAAATGGATAATTATAATGCAGTTCACATACACAATAACATAGAAATCTTTAATTGTACATATGTTTCTCATATTTTAAACATTGTGTAGCGTAAAGTTTAAATGAAAGGAATATAAATTACAAAATAATAATAATCCTTACTAAATTACAAAGCATGCTTAAATAGTAATATAGTTTAGAAATAATGCATTTTCATTGTCCATTTTGTAAATCAATAGTGCTCAACATATTCGAAAGAGACAAAGGTATCTTGGCAGAAAGAAAATTTCTAATCCACAATGCATATTTTTTGAAGGGCTTTAACATAATCAGGTGGGAATATTTTCTTTTGAAACGTACAATACAAACCCTAACCCTACGCAAGGCGGGGAGAAAAAACATGAGCAGAGCGGACGAAAAAATGTGAGCACAGGAGGGTAAAAAAAATATTGGGCAGAAACAAACGGTGAAAAATGGTTGAAAAGGATCTGACGGCTGTAAACGCTGCGACCGACATAAGCATGAATTGTTGGTCTTGAAACCCTAGCCTTAGAATTTTGCAATAAAGCTGAAAACCAAGGGCTGTACAACCCCACAATGTTTATTTTATGCAATTGTGCCTTTTGCAGGCTTCATGTCACTCATTTGCTGTAGCATCTTCTGTTATTGTTTGTTTTCTGCAATTGCACCTTGCCGTTCATTTGCAGCATGCTCTGTTAATGTTTAAAGATGAAATGTACCAAAATGCAACAACAAGGTGCAAAGCTCATATTTTTTTTATTGTGTTTCATTTTTTTTGCTTTGTTTTGACTGTTATGTCCTTTATTTTAAAATCTAGCTTTAGTGTTTTTTATTGTTTTTTTTAATTGGATATTTATTAATTTCATGAATTAAATTTAACAGTATGATTGATAATTTATTCAGAATTTAGAGTAGTTGGAATTGGAAAGAGAACCCACTAGTCAGTATGCATTTTTTTTTTTCAATATATCAAAAAAAAATATTATAAATCTTTTATTTATCTCTGATAGTTACATTGAATAGTTAATTTGCATGTATTTATTTTAAAAATATGTTTGAGTTTCAATTTTGAGATTTTTCAAAACAATGTTTTATGACATGTTGTATTCATCTTTTCCTTTCATTTATTTTTCTTCTATGCATTTGACTTATGTTCAGTATCCGCTACAAATTTTGGCATGTCTAAATAGAAAAATAAAATGAAATGGCTCCCATCAATCTATGTACTTACATCCTATGTCCATTCATTGTGTCATTTGCTTGTGACTGCCAACACTAATTACTTTAGTTTTGGCAGAAAACCATCCCATATATGAAAAATGGAATAAAACTCTATGTTGTATATGTTTTCCAAATGCAAAAATCTCTCTTTCATTTATATTGGGTATGAGGATGTCCCTTCATGGGACATGTCTATTCATTATTATTTATAAGAAAGGACATGCATCTTCCCATTAATTATAATTTAATCAATCTTATAATGTTTCATCAATCAATTATTAATTAAGAATAATATAATAATTTAATATTTAATATTAAATTTCATATGATTAATAATAATAAAACATATATATTATATTATTATTAATCAACATATATTATACATATTCTAATGATCATACGACTGAAGATTCAAACATTAACACTCCCTCTTAGCTAGGGAGGATGATCAAATATAATGTATACTGGTCTCCTATGTCAGCACTTATGACCCTCACCATAGCTATACAAAATATCAACACTCCATCTTAGCTAGGGAGGATAAATCAATCGAATGTCAACACTTATATGACACTTGACAACATCAATCATATGATGTAAGAAATAAAAGCATCATCCTCATGATGTAATCAATAGAAACATAGTCTCAAGATGTGGATTGCCTCCATCGGTGATTCAATCCACACGATCTCAGATGAATTGACTCCATCAAAGATTCTATCCACAAGCTCTCAGGTGGATTGCCTCCATCGGTGATTCTATCCACAAGCTCGCAAGCTTTAGAGTGGATTTCCTCCATCGGCGATTCTATCCACAAGCTCTTGTGTGGATTTCCTCTATCAGTGATTCTATCTGTTAGTTCTTTTTCTTGTAGAATCAATTACAATAGCAATAAATGCCAGACTCTCCTATACCCAAGTTGGATTCTCACAGGGAAAATGTTAATTAACAAAGATAAGAAATCCTTCTACACTTTGGGCTCCACATACCTAGGTGGGTGCACCTTTGATAGGATATTATCTTTCAACATTTTTTTAGTAGTGGATTAAGGATTGGTGATCCTTCTTCTTTTTATGCCATTTAGGCCTAGGAAGGCTAACCTACTGATTCACTCTTTAAGGAATCACTAAGGTGAATTGTAATGAATACAATTAGCTAGACATGTACTTGAAATAACAGAAATATAAAGATTGATTAAATTTGAGTTGATGATAACAACTGCTTGTCTGCATTTTTACCAGTGCCTAATCATGGGTGATAGAGTCAAAACAGGGCATACATATATTAAAGATAACCAATGGAAATACTAATGAACCCCAGATAGAATTCCTTATAGACTATCCTCTCATCCTTACACCCCTGTATCAAATCCCTGCATAAACCCTAACCCTCTGCAATTATCTGCAAGATTTAAAACTCTCCTTGAAAGAAACTTACAGACAAGAACATGGCTATCTTATAACCAATATACTCAAAATGCCTTACAAATTGAACATACAAGAATTAATAGAAAATGCAAGAAGACATCATTGATATCAAAATGGAGATTCTATTGTATTTTATTGATGTAAATTTGATATCTGTACATTCAAAGACTCAAAAAACTAACATTCAGACACAATTTCATAATCTGCCTTGTAGTTTTATTTTACCATCCTTATTACAATACAAGAATTTGATACTTATAGACAGCCATAGTCATCTTGGAATCCTTTTGGAAAATAAGGATACAACAAGCTATGGATGACTGGACTAAAGGACAAAATATAGTTCCAAGAAGAGACAAAATTTCAGGCAGATGGGAGCAACAAATTTTGCTACTAGCCATGTAATCTTTTGTCCTGTGACCGCTTGAATGCTCGAAGTTTCTTTGAGGTGGCTGGGTCCTTGTTATCTGGAAATTGTTCTCTTATTGGTGTAGAGGCCCCAATATCTAATTAGTTCAAACTGCTCAATCTCTTTGGTGTTAGATGTCCCCTTTATGTTTATTGTATCATGCTACCGGGGTGACTATTTCATACTTGCTAACCCATGTGGTGAACACCTCATCACTTGGCCAACTGAAGCTGAGGACCTCATCTTTTTGGTTGTTGAACTCTTCCCAGTTGCTGTTAGCCTTCTCAACTTCTTCCTCCAAGGATTCAAAGAATGCCTTGGCTTTATTCAAAATATCAATAGTCAACACAAACCAGTCAGTATTTTCCAATGTAATAATACTTAAATTTTTCCTGTTGGTTAGTGCTTCATTCAATTGTCTCAGCCATAAGGCTTCATTCTTTATGTTTCCATCTTCTTTGAATATATTGGGACACATATCATACCTATCCCTAGAAAATGCCTCTCTCAGAATAGTGACCCTCTTTATGACCATGTTCTTCTTGATGTCCAAATTGACCATCAATTTGAGACATTTAAGGGTGTTTGTGAGGATGATATCAATATTATTCTATTCCTTTAAGAGAGAGTAAAAGGATTTGACATGGGCTGCCTTCCCTCTCTAGTTATTAATTATCAAATCCCAATGCTTCTTTTCATCTTCATGCTTGCTCATGATGCCTGCAATCTTCTTTCCCAGTAGATAGAGGTTAGAATGGTTGACCTCACTGGCACACCTTTTGAGGTTGGAAAATATTTGATCAGAACATTTTTGTTTTACCAATTCCTTAGCCTCTTTGTATGCAGGGGAATCTTCAAGATCCCTTTTACCCTCTTCTTCTAGCCTTGATCTCTCATTAACCAATCTGTTCTTCTCAGCCTCTAACTTTTCTATTTTAGCGGCAATGTCTTCTTGGATAGTGGGACTTAAAGGTGCAAGGGATGGGGGATATGTTACAAATGGACTAGAGGAGGAGGGTTGGTGAGGGTCCTGAGAAATTACCCCTTGGGGGAAAAATTGAATCTTTTGTTTACCCTCTAGCTCTGCTATTCTATTGTCTTTCATCAAGGATTTGACCCTTTCCTCATTATAAGCCTCAAGTACAAACTCATATTTCTCATTTAAGCTGGAATAGGCCTTCTTTTCTCTCTCATCTACCTTCATGCTTAATTAGCTATTTTGACAACAAGGTTTGCAGCTTCAGTACCTGAAGTGTCAACAACCTGAAGTGTCAACAACCCTCTTCATAGTTAGACTGTCTAAATCTTCAACCTCATCATCTTCCTTTATTGTCCTCTTGTCCTTTTTCTTTAATGACCAGATTGCCAGAGTTGCATGTTCTTCACTAAACTAGGCACCAATTGATGTCCCAGCAGTGCTTATAGGTTTAGCTTGCTTTCTTACAGCATCAAAGACCACTGCATCCACTAGATCCCATTGTGGCAAGATGAGAACTCCCTTCCTTTTAACCATTTGTCTACCCTCTTTAAGGGTAATATTATCAAAATTTGATATCATTTCCTTCTTAACTTCTTTCTCTACATCCTCCTTGGCAGAGTTGGGTTGAGCTTCTAGCATCTTTTGGCACTTGCAATTGTACTCATCAATATGGCACCTCCATAGAAATTGAATGAAAGCCCTGGTTTTGATGAAATTGTCATCAAACAAGAATTCATCACTGGCTTGTCTGGTTATAGGATCTAACTCCTTACCAACAAACTCTGCTACTATGAGGTTAGTTGTTGTATGTCTAGGAGCCTCTGGCATCCCTTCTTGCAGCTCTTGAGTAGTAACAACTACTTCACAAACATTCCTCAATTGTACCATTTGTTTAGCAATGGCCTAATCATCATACTGCATGGGGGATTGGGAAGGAGAGTATAATTCCCTTATGTTGAAGAGGCTGGTCAGCTTTGGGAGCAATAGGAGTGCATCCTCTCCTTTTATATACTACATAATTCCCTAGTGGGACTATTCTGCTCTGTGGAAATCTATTCAGGACAACAAGAGCCCTTTCTGGATCATTTTCAATTTCCCTCTGCCTCTTCTCATTTAGGGTTTGCATAGTTCCCTCAAAAATATTCATTAGGGAACCAATTTTGTAAGACCATGGGAAAAAATCCTTTAAAGGATCATAAGTCTTGTCAAAATTTCGTACAAAGTCCAAAGACTTCTTGTACGCCATCCATTTCTCTTTCCTAATTTCCTGAACATCAAGGTCAAAAATATTTCTAATGATAACCTCTGGATAATTGAATTTATGTTCTAACATCACACATTTCGTCCTCTTCCTGAACATACCCATAATAAAATCTTCATTGTCTACACACCTGGACACTGAAGTGGCTAAATGATAGGGCTCAAAATACTTATCAAACTATGTCCACCCCCCTTTGGTTATGATGAAGTGATGGGCTATGGTGAGGGTAGGAAAGATACTTCCCTTCATCTATTTAGTCAAGGTTTTTTCTTGTAGCCCACCCAATTGTCTTATAATTTCTGCTACTCCAATCTTGAGTGGGACTTTGTAGGGTACCACATAAGGAGTACCTATGAAACCATAAACCCTAATTACTGTGGCAAAATGATATAAAATTAAATCTCCCCAATTGTGAGCAATTTTTAAATCCAGGGCATATTCCATAGGCCTTAAAAGCCTCATCATTTCATTGTGAACCCTAGCATTCTGGTTACTCAGCAGTGACTTGAGTCTAGTTGCAAAGACCTTGTCAAAATACACATAACTAGCATCTTTCCTGTCCCATGACAAAATTGCACTCCACATTTGAACAGGCAATTCTTTACCATCTTGGAATTTCTCCAGTTCCATTTCTTCCTCAAAGAAGTCTGCACTGTTGAATAAGAACATATGCATCATGAGGGAATACCAACCCATTGGTTTTTGTATGTTGCCATCTTGAATTCCTGACAGACCCTCATGCATCTCCTGAGCAATATAAGATGCAAAATCAAATACTACTGACAAGTGGGGATGCAAAATTTGAAAAACCATCAACATTATATGGATAGGCATTGCCCCCTCTCCATCTATCCCCAAAACATTGCACAAAGCACTATACATCTTCCTAGCCTTGCCATTAAAAAGATCCAACCTGAAAGGTTCCGGGGTTCTAGGCCCTACCACAACCAAGTTCCCTATTTTGTTAACATACCCCTTCACTACTTCACCCCTGTAATAATCTCTTTGGTTCTTGTATACTTCTTTAAAGTACTCAAGATCAATATCATCCCTATGTTGAGAGGTGTCAGCCAGCTTGAAAATCCTTCTGACTTCATTAGCTGATATAGTCAATAGTATATTTCCCTAGGTGTCCCTAACAACCCTAGCCACCTTATCATAAGTGTTTGCAATCAAGGTGAACAAATTAGTGTCCATGAACACAATAGGTGCTATCAGTTTTCCCATGTGTAATTCCCAAATATTACAGTCTGGGGTAGGGGCATTCCTCTGGCTAAGGCCATTCTGAATAGAGTGAGGCCATCAAAACTGGTATTGGCATCTTTCGCCCATCTACTAAAATCATATAAACCTTCTCCAATTTTGAAGTGGGGATGTGGTGGAACTACCCTTTTAATTTGTGTGGCGTCCCCTGAGGACAGTGGTAATTGTTGCAAAAAATCTTCCCTAACATTTCTCTTCTAGTAATCAACCTCTCCAAAAACTTCGACTCTAGGGGCCATTCTAAGGTTTTTTCTCTCGATACTAGAATCAGATTCTAAAACAAAGCACTAAAACCTTTCTGAACTATAAATTCCACCACAATTTGAATGCTAGTGAATCAGTAAGCTTACCCATTCTGCACAGAAGTTGCATGAAGCCAAGTTTCTCTGCAATCCCATTTTTGCTCGAATGATTTTGATGAATCATTGTGACTACAAGTCAACTTAATCAATTCTACGGCCTCAATCAAATCAGTCTTTCAAATTAAATTCAACTGGAGTTGTCACACATTCTATAATTAATTAATAGGCTTTAATTTTGTGGCTTAACGGCTCTCTGCAACATATTTTACGAACTTTTAATTTGAGCCATTGATTCTGGACATCGTTCTCTACATCTGACAGCTATCTTAGTTTCCCAAAAACAACTGTCCACCAAGGACACGTGTCACCACCACTTAATCACTTACTTGCTAGATGTCGAGCACTTTCCCTTTAAGAGATTAAGCGAGCTGTCAGATTTAAAACAACTTAACTGTGGTTTAACTCTCACCAACTTTGAATTTCTGAGCCCACCAATTGATAGATGTCATCACCGCTTAATGGCTTACTTGTTAGATGTCGAGCATCTTGGGTATAAGCCATTAAGGCAATCATCTGATCTTTCTGAGCTTTAACACCTTTTATACTTGTGTGTGACTGGACCCACATTCTTTCCTGGACAGGTGTCACTTGCACTTAATCGCTTGCCCGTTAGATACCATGCACTTTTCCTTTAAGCCATTAAGCGGGCCATTCGATCTTTTCAAACTTGCCCACTTTTTAAAAGAGAACCTTTACGACTGTTCAGCCCCACAAAGGACATGCATCACCTCCACTTAATCACTTTCTTGATAGATATCGTGCATCTTTTGATTAAGCCATTAAGCTGACTGTCAGATATGAAACAACTTAACTAAATTTTAAGCTTTTGCCACCTCTAAATGTTTGGGTCCACCAACTGCCAGATCTCATCACTGCTTAATTTCTTACCTGGTAGATGTCATGAATCTTGGGCATAAGCCATTAAGCCGACCGTTAGATCAAAAGTGACTTGCTCACTGCATAAGGTAATGACGTAAAATGGATTTTTCATGGCTAGACTTAGGAATTAATAAAGTGGTTAGGATGACATAGTCTTTTTGAAAAAAGAAACCCATTTAACATGAACACATGACTTAAGGTAACTTCAGTGACCGAAAAAGTAACACAAAAATAGAATCGGTCAAGACAGTTAGGGTTTTTTAGTCACTTTCCACCATTTTCAACTAGGTTAAGGGTTTGAGAAAACTTTGCAGGGGCACAAGAACAATTTTAATCTCAATTTCAAAGCTTTGGACACTACCAATGACAAAAGACCCTAGGAAAATTACAAGGCACAAATTAAATAGGAAATAGCACCAACACTATCCACAAAGTCATGAGCTTTAATGTGGATTTCCTCAATTGGCATTTCTATCCACAAGTTCTATATACTATGATCTATTTCAGCCATCACAAGATGTCTATCACAATAGAAATTCAAGTAATTGTAAGATCGCCACCTTTGAATAACTCTTACAAATACAAGTGATAATCATTTGGAAGTTGTCACTTCCTCATGATGTACACAGGGGGTAGGAACATTAAAAGTATGGAGTCACACACATGATATCCATCATGCCTCAGCACAGAGGGTGAAAACAAGGGATTTCACCTCAAATTTCTCTCACAAAGAACTCATTGAGCAGATATCAATATGTTGATAATCCAAGATTGCTTCAGATGAACTGTCAGAATTGGGCTCTAAGTCTTATATCAATATTCATAGCTCCTCATCCAAAGTTACCTTTGAAGAGTTAGACTCCCTCTGAAAACAATTTCTTATGCTTCTATCTTGAAGGTATGTCAGAGAGATAGATTACAAATAGCTTATAAACGAAACTATCTCATACGGAAATACCAAAGATAGAAAGCATACAAGATTTTACTAGACAATATTATAGAATAAATTTCAATCTCAATAATTCATGTGCATTAATAAAACATGGAATAATTATCTTAAGTTTCAAATATTTCCTTTTCTAACGTGAGCCCATATAGGACATATCAACTCTCGTCAAAATTTGAAGTTGTTTGCGGCGAACACACTATAGGAGATCATAATGTTGTTCGTTATAGTCATGTTGATGACGTTCATGTAGAGAAACAACCTAGAGTGGATGCTCACCATTTTATCACTCTCCACTAAGGATTATTTAGATGGAAATGTAATTGTTTATTATTCCCCCCACAATGTACAATTCTCACTCTTATATCATTGAACAATACTCATGTCTTCTTGTGAAATCACTTGATTTATCCAAGACAGGTGACACTCTATAATTTATTTTTTTCTTTCTAGAAAGAGACACACTTCCTTCAATACATTCTTCTTTGTTAATATTTTAACACTATCATAAGAAATTAATATAGCTCTTTAATGAAAGCCACTTTTAGGAATTTTAGATAGACCCATACTCAGTCCGTCATAACATTTCAACTCCACACTTTCTCTCCAATTGCTCTAGTGAGATGCTTCGAAATTTTCTTTTCACCAACCTATCCTAAATGCAGAAAAATCCAATGGTGGATTTTTGAGATATGGCCCCTGTACCAAGACTGTATTTTTTGAGACAACCACACATTCACCATCAACAAACTACTCTCTTACATTTGCAGTCTAGCTTTGATACCATGTTAATTTTACGATAGCTACAAATGTAATAGTACTCTATATTGTATATGTTTTCCAAATGCAACAATTTTTTTTTCATTTATATTGGGAATGAGGCTAGGAGAGACATGCCCTTTCATGGGAGATGTCTATTCATTATTATTTATAAGAAAGGACATGCCTCTTCCCATTAATTATAATTTAATCAATCTTATAATATATTAATCAATCAATTATTATTTAAGAATAATTTAATAATTTAATATTTAATATTTTTTTTCTATTGCATATAATTTATAAAGTATTTAGTACAAAATATAACAGAGCTAAGTTCTTAAAGTATTACAAAACTTCTTAGTACCACTAAGTGATACAGTCAATTGCTAATACATAACTAGATAAAAAAAAGTATGCTTCTAACAAAAAGAGACAACAGAGATTTCAGGAGGAGCTATCTCCTTCTTCTTCCTCTTCGCCATTAGTATCTAGGGAGACAGATTTGTAGCCAATGACTCTATAGTCTCTATCCCTTGCAATCCTCATTTCCCTTAGTTGTTGTTCATGCTTCAGCTTCTGGATAAACTCCGCAAGGGTGATCTCAAACTCATCTTTGTCTTTCATTGTAGTATATCTGTGTGCTATATTTGATTTCTCTGTGGTAGTGCTTCCCTCCCTCAACACTTGCAAGAACTTGCTCTCCTTCATCTTTATGATGACCATGACCTGCATGGAAATATCAAGATATATGAGTCTCTTGCGAGACTCAATAAGGTTCTTGTTCTTACCTGCAAGTACATCAATATTCTGAGCCTTCCAGATTAACCATAGAATGACAGAAGAAAGCAAAGTCCAAAATGAGTTACAAAATTTTCTACAATTGATAGTACCAAAGATAATATTTAGAGCATTAAAATGGGTCATATATGATAGCCCAAACATATTCTAGATTTCAGAGGCAAACAAACACTCAAAAAAGACATGGTTGATATATTCAAGTTGTTTACACATAGTGCAGATATTTGGTTCTCCCCCCGGTTTCTTAAATGGTAGCTTGTGCAGGATCAGTTTGCATAGAAAGCAAGAGAGTTTCGGTTCAACAAGTCTAGTCCACAGTAGTCTAAAATATTTCATCCATTCAGAATCTTGGATTTCCAGGACCCACTTACGGTTTACATGAGCAAACATGTCACCATTATTATTCAGCAACTGATATAAGTATTTAGACTTACCAAGGTGAAGTGGGGTATTGTTAGGCCAACATAATTAGAAGCTACAACATGATTTAGTACAACATCCTTAATAGGTCCTAGGGAGTTAAAGGAATCTTTGAGGACAGAGTAGGTTCTCCATTGGGTACGGGGAATATTGAATTGGGATTCAAACCACTCCCATGATGGAAGCTTGTCCTACTAGATGATATCTCGAAAGGTTGCAATACCAACTCTAGTCCATTTCATTGTTGAACAACCCTGTAATAGTGCTAGCTTTTTGTCCCCATGTTTCAGGTTCCACCAGATGGATTTGAGTCTACAAATCTTTCCACTATTCTCAATTGGTCCCTTATTGATCAGGAAACCCTTAACATATTTCCATGCCTTCCAAATGCTCCTAAAAAAACTGGATCCTTGAACAACTACATTATTATCTATAGTGAGAGTTTCAATAAAGCAAAGGTTCTGCCAACCTTTAGGCCTGTTACAGTGTGCCACTTGTAGATTGTTTCTCACCAGTACTTTCCATGGTTCTTCACCCTCCCCTTCTTTAGCTATCCAATTGACAAGCAAGGCTATGCCTTGTTACTTAAGGTCTTTGAGGCCAAGACCTCCCCAGGATTTATCTCTAGAACACCACTCCCAAGAAACTACATGGAACCTTTTGTTCCCTCTGCCGTCATACCATAGAAATGTCCTGATAACCTTTTGGATAGAGTTTAATTGGTGTTGATTAAATAGCCACATGGAGGATAAATAGATTGGGTAGGACGACAGAATCTTTTGGCATGCCTGGACTCTTCCGGGGAAGGAATGAAGGTTATTGTCCCACTTAGTGATCTTCCTGTTAATTCTCTCAAATATCCAGTCCCACATCTGATTGAGATTAGGGGAGATGGAGAAAGGGATACCCAAATACCTGACCATGTGATCAGGGCCTCCCCAAGAAAACTTGAAGTTATTCCACCAGTCAGGTGGATTCTGATCCCAACCCAACATAACAGATTTGGATAATGAGACTTTGTTTCCAGAGGCTTTGCAAAAAAGGTCAAGCTTGTTCATCAATAGTCTCATATTGTTCTCTTCAAGTAGAAGGAGGATGGAGGTGTCATCTGCAAACTAGACATTGGATAAATCCTGATTATTGGGGAGGAGGACACCTTTCACTCTAGGTAAGAGGGAATAATCTCTAAGGAGGTAGTGCAAAGAATCTACTGAAATAACAAATAGGGAGGGGGCTAGAGGGAATCCTTGCTTGATTGATCTGGAGAGGCTGAATAAATTTGATTTGACTCCATTGATTTCAACTGTAGCCATGGTGCCATGTAAAAGTGTTGATACCATTTTGCAGAAGAAAGGAGGGAACCCTAAGGATTCTAACATCATCATGATGAATCTCCATTTAATCCTATCATATGCCTTTTCATAATCTATGAGGAGCATAGCATAGTTTTGTCCTAGAACTTTTTCCCAATTCATATCTTCCCAGCATGTGATAAGATTCTCAAGGATTTATCTCCCCTTGACGAATCATGTTTGGGTGCTATTGATGACTGAGGGGAGAAGATTCTCAATTCTTACTGCAAGAACTTTGGATAGAATCTTGTATACTACATTCAAAAGAGTAATAGGCCTCCATTTTTTTATTAGGAGTCTATCACCCTCTTTAGGAATGAGTTTAATGAGGCCAACATTTAGTTTAGGTCCAAGGGTGCCTGCTTCAATAGCTTCTTCGTAAACATGAAGAAGCTTATGCCCAATCCAATTTATGTTGGTCTTGTATAATTCAACTAGAAGCCCATTTGGACCTGGCACTTTATCATTAGCCATTCTATTGATGGAGGTTTTTATTTATTCCTTCGAAATTTCCTTGTCCAATAATTTAGCTTCATCCTATTTTATCTTTTTAGGGATAAGGGTTCTTATCTTACCCCTAGCTTCCTCCATGGAGGGGTCAACATCTTCTGAAGAGAACAAGTTCTAGTAGAAGGAGGAGAAGGTTTTGAGAATCTCTTGCTAAGAGGAGACCACTAAGTCATGCACTCTGATACAGTCAATCTTATCCCTAGCTTCTTTCTTATTAAGGGTTTGAAAGAAGAATTTGGAGCCTCTATCCCCTAGGTTAATCCATTTGATCCTGGCTCTAATTCTAGCTCCTCTGGTCTTAACCAATTGAATCTTCTCGAGAGGATCTCTACAAGAAAAAACATTTTCAAGCAGTTCTTCAGAGGAAAGGTTGATTTGAATCTTTGCTTCTACCTATTGTAGAGATTCCACCAGTTTATATTCTAACAGTCTAGAATCTTTAGCTCTCTTAATCCCTACTATCTTAAGCATGTTCTACCAAAACTTGGTGGTTTGATTCCATCTATCAATATCTGACTCATGATGTGCAACCTTCTCATTATAGTAGGCAATGATCTTGAATGCAGCTTGCACATCTTCATCTCCCAATAGGGAAGTATTCAGATCAAAGCCTTGCTTAGGGGGAGCATCAGAGACTTGGTCTCCAATGAGCTAAATAGAGGAAAAGATGGGGTGATGGTTTGATAGGGTGAAGGGAAGAACCTTCACACAATTATTGTCAGGATAGGGCTGACAACTAAACCAGAGCT
Source organism: Thuja plicata (assembly GCA_018584345.1). Classification (NCBI taxonomy): domain Eukaryota; kingdom Viridiplantae; phylum Streptophyta; class Pinopsida; order Cupressales; family Cupressaceae; genus Thuja; species Thuja plicata. The sequence goes on from MU227487.1 coordinate 200,828, forward strand.
TATTGAGGTAGAACCTATCCAATTTGGAGTATATCCTTCTTTCTCTTCTTTGAAAATTAGACCAAGTATACTAGATACCTTTTGATTCACTTTTTTTCCCTGCTAAGGGGTCAAATAGGTTGATTTTTTTAACCAATCTACACCAGTAGAGGGGTTCATTGCCTTTCCAATCAAACGTAAGTCCACCCAACTTATCTTGAGCCCTCTCCACCATATTGAAGTCTCCTACTACAATCCAAGGAATGGAATCTAAGTCTTCTAACCAATTCCATAATTCAATCATGCCACTGTGTTCATTTGGAGTATAAATTGAGTAGATACCAAACTCAAAATCCTTGATCTTCATCCTAACCCAAATAGCTCTGTTACAAGGTGAGATGCCCCATGTTTGGACAACATTTTTCAAAGAAGGGCTAATCAAGATCAAGGTCCCACACTTACCCCTAGGATTCTTAGTTGAGAAGGTTGTAGCATCCTGCCAAATACATTTAAGTGCAATATCAAGTTCAAATCCTATTTCTTTGAATTCTTGCAGCATTAAAATGTCTAACTCTCTATAAGAATTAAGGAGTCTTTTGACCACATATTTCCTATTAGAGGCTTCCAATCCTCTAACATTCCAGGATGCACAATTAAATAACATAGCAATTGATTATCAATCTATCTCCATGGGTTTCCTAAATCCTTTGAAGCATTTAGGTATATCCACTCTAGGGGCCTTAGAAGGTTTAGGATTACCACTAGCTAGAGGGGGTCTTCCTCTTAACTAAGCCCAATTTTGGAGGCCTTGCCTTTATGTTTTGATCGTCTCTTTTAATACTTTTGGAGAGATCAGTTGTAAAGACAAAAGTCTCTTATGAGCTCTCTTTCTGATGGGCACCACACAAGGAGTCAATCTCTACTTCCTCAAGCTCAAAGTCTTGCTTCTGCAAAACTCCCAACTCTGTCCCCCCTATAGGGAGAGATGATCCTCTCTTACTCCTCTTCTCAATAGCTACATAATTACACCTATCAGGCGGTGGTGGAAGGGGAGGGGGGACTGAAATAAAAACAATAGAGAAGGCATTCAACCTTTCATCATTGACAAGAGGGGGGGATTCCCCACTCATCCCACCACCCTGATAGGGGGCAAGAGTTAAATCCTCAGATGTGGAGAGACTAGGGGAGGCCTGTGATTTGTCCACTCTCCCTATAGAGGGAGTAGAGGGAGGAGTTGAATCCTTTAGAGGCCTTTTCCCTAGAGGAAGGTAGTAAGTTTTCCACTTGGGCTAAGAATCACTTTTTTTTTCGTGCTCTGTCCCTGATCTTATCAACAGCCAGTTGTTGAGCATTCTTAATTCTATTTTTTGGCTTTGGCTTAGGGCCAATAAGGCTAAAATATAGGGTTTCAATGTTAGGAACACCCTCGATGGGTTTAGAGATGGCAGATAAATATTTTGGGAGGAATTCAAATTTGCCTTTCAATTTGTCTAGTGTAGCAGTGAGAGTAGCAGAGTCTTGGTTCCAGGCATAGGGGGGTGAGATCTGACTAGTGGGGGGAGGCTTAGAAGTGCCATAAATCTTGAAGGAAGAAGCATGACCCTCTAAGGCTGGAATTTTATTAGGGTTTTGAGGAGTAAATTTTTTATTTTATGCATTCCTTTTCAAAATAATAGGGCACTCTTGTTTTTTGTGTCCTCCTTTCCTACACACAAAGAAACCATCTAAGCCACCTAGGAAAATAATCTGGCAGCATACAGTCACAGGGTCAAGGTCAAATTTCAGTGAATCCAGGAGGTCAACACCGGGTTTGATAGAGTGGAGGACAAAAACATCAATCTTAGAGATGAGGGTATTAGACTAGTCAATTCTGAGAACTTTACGTATCGACTCAAGTGCAAGCGGAATGATGTTTAACTAATAAAGAGGAAGATTACCAATGATAATCCATCTAGGACTAGAAAGGGCTAGAACTTCATCATGGGAGGCTTTGAGGGACTAGGGAATTGCCCTAAAATCATAGGGGATGACTCTCCAAAATTGTTTGCCCACTATAGCTTTCTGCGCTTTAGGGTCACAAAAAAAGAAAATGAACAAACCCTTTTGAAGCATACGACAATACAAGAAATGAAAACCTAATTTTTGTCCCCATGTTTTATGAAACCAATCATTAAGAAAATTCCTAGAGGGGATTTTAGAACTATCAACTCTAGCAAAGAAAATAGCTCATTCCCTAAGCTTAAACTTCTCCTGATTGATAGCAACATTCATCTACAAGTTTGGTTTAATAACTAACTTGGGAGGAATAGTTTCCTTACCTTCATTTCCTTCGGTGGTAGAAACCCCTTGTGTTGCGCTTGCAAGGAAGGCGACTCCTTTTGGCAGGATGGTTTCATTCTGGACAGCCTGCTTAAAGGATTTTTCTTTGGGGGTGGCCAGTTGTTCTTCTCCATTTTTCAGAGCGTCTCCTCCTACAGTGCCTTTGGAAGCCTCTAGAAAATGTTGAAGGTTCTCCTTAGGGTTAGCAGAGTTATCAATGGTCGAATTATGAGACCCATCTCTTCCTGCTAGGTTAATTGCCTTTGAATTTGAGGCATCATTAATGGCATAGGTGATGTCGATGCCATTAATGGTACCCTACCGAGGAGCATGTGAGGGAGCCGAGCGAAAAGTTTGGATGGATGCTGGGTACATCAATTTGCAGAGCCTTTTCACATTCTCTCCTAATATTTAATATTAAATTTCATATGATTTATAATATATCATACATATTATATTATTATTAATCAACATATATTATATGTATTCTAATACAAATGAAACTACAAACATTAACAAATTTAAATTTTTTTACTCATGTTATATTAATTAATAATAATAATTATATTTATATTTATTAATATATTTAAATAAGTATTAATTTTTTAAAATTTACCCTACATGGTAATTCTTTTCTTCCCTCTCTTTGAGTTCAAAACATTCCTAAGGTTCACCCTAGGCCGTGATTTAGGATAGAAGCTTTTCAACTTCTCTTCCATAAGTTGTATCAAGCATGAATGACAGACAATAAGAAATAAAATTTCCTGACGGCAGTAAGTAATTGTCAATCTCAGTTTTGGAATGCCTGTCGAGAACTTCTATATTTTGAGGCATCCCCATCAACTATTCCTAACGTGCACTTCTTCGATATGTCTGGATAGTGGCAATAGAAACAATGTGAACTCTATCAGTAATCAAGAGAACTTCAATGATTCACCGGTGTGTTGAGCTAATAAATATGCTAAAAACAATAATGAAAAATAGAACAAAAACCAGACACCAAATGCAAGAGGAAACACAGTATTTTATAGTGGTTCATCCAACAAATCTGGGTTACATCCACTCTTCAAGAAGGGACTTAACTCTTATTGAGATAATCAACAATACAACTTACAATAGCATCAATGGCTTTATTTATACAATATATGTCTCTCAATGGAAGACGAAAATTCTGAGAAGAGGAAGAGTTGACTATGATTGGACTACACAATTAGAGCTGTTACATATTCTCTATCAGAACCATTACAATCTCCCTCTTGAAGTCCAATCAGTGTTGCACATAGATATCCCCTACTTGGAATGCTTATGGGTACATCGTGACAATGTCAAGAGAACCTCTATAGAATTTGAACTTCTCTCAAGGTACAACCATGGTGAACGCATCAGCCAAATTGACCTTTGTATCAAATTTCTCTAACTATAATCTTCCCTCTTCAAGAGCATGATAGATGAAGTGAAACCTGGTTTCTATATGCTTTGTGCGACTGTGGAATGCAGAATTGTTGGCCAAATGAATGGCACTGTTGCTGTCAGAAAATATAGTAAAGATGGATTGTTTAAATCCCAACTCTCCAAACAATCAGTGTAACCATATCAGCTCTTTACTTCCCTAAGTAAGAGAAATGTATTCAGCCCTGGTAGAGGAAAGAGAAACCACTTTTTGCTTCTGAGAAGTCCAACTAATCGCTACCCTGGAAAAAGTAAACACACAGCCTATTGTTCACCTCCTGATATCTAAATCTCCACCCATGTCATAATTAGCATATCTGCAAGTATAAGGGGTCTTTTTGTTAAAGCATAAAACATGAGAGGAAGTGCCTCTCAAATACTGAAGTATCCATTGAACTTCTTGCCAATGAGTTTTACCTCGATTACTCATAAAACCACTCACAAATCCCACTGCATGAGCAATATCCAGACATGTGCTAACCATGGCATACATTAAACTCCAAACTACTGAAGAATAAGGAATACCAGCCATCTCATGTTTTTCTTCCAGAGTGGAAGGGCACATTTTGGAAGAAAATCGAAAGTGATCAGCCAAAGGAGTGGCAACCGATTTTGCATTTCACATATTAACATTTTCTAAAACTTTAAGAATATATTTTTATTGAGATAATTTAATTTCTCTTATTTTTCTATCTCAGATTATGTCCATCCCAAGAATCCTTTTCCCTGCCCCTAAATATTTCATGGAAAAAAAAAGAGTCAAATGTGTCTTCATCTCATGAATAACTCTCATACCATTACCAGTAGTCAACATATCATTAACATACAATAGCATAATCAGTAACTCACTAGTAGTAAGTCGTTCGTAGTAAATACATGGGTCTGATTCGCAGCGAGTAAAACCTTGCTGACTCATGAAGCGATCAAATTTTAAGTACCATTTGCATGGGGCTTGCTTCAGCCCATATAGACTCCTCTTTAATCTACAATATAGATGCTCTTTCCCTTGTTTAATAAATCCTTCCGGCTCCTCCATGTATAATTCTTCTTCAATATCCCCATGTAAGAACATTTTTTTGACATCGAGTTGCTCAAGCTCAAGTTACCATGCTACTGCCATGCCTAATACCAAAAGAATAGTCTACATTTTTACTACCAGAAAGAAGATTTCATTAAATTCCACACCGTTTTGTTGAGTGAACCCCTTCACTACCAATCGGGCTCTCTATCTCTTTCGACCTTGTCTTCCTCTTTTATACAATATACCCATTTATTTTTCAAGGTTTTACGATTTGGTGGAAGAGGAACCAAATCCCATGTCTGATTTGTATTTAAATAATCCATTTCATCTTTCATGGAATCCATCTAGAACACTGAATCAACATCATTCAATTCTTGTTTATAAGTTTGTGGCTCTTCCTAATCAAAAAACAAAGAGAATAGGAGCTTGGTGTATGTGTTCTAAGGCTTGCTTGCACATCTACCAAGAGACCTAGCTTGTCTCTATTAAGATCCTAATCTTCTCTAGGATCTCCCAAAGGCTTAGATGATTAACTAAGGCCTTATTTATCTCCTCTCCAAGAGCCCAACCCTTTGTGCTTCACCTTGAAAGACTAACACCATGTAGATTCTTCACTTCTTCTCCTACACTTAGAAGGATCTAAGTGCCAACTCCACACACTAGTATTAAATTTCATCGCAGGGATGCTAAACATGTTGTAAACCTTCCATATGTTTCCATTTGACTCCATTTTGAAAGGTCTTCTAGCCCTTTTCAGTCGAGTTCAAGTTTTAGACCCTAAGAAGCCTAATTAGATCTAATTCCTCGTAGCCTTTTGCAAAGACCTTTTCCCAATTCTTTCCAAAACTTTCCAAAGAACTTGGAAAAGTAATCCCACATTTACATGCCATTTTCAATTTTACAAAGGATTTTTAAATTTTTAGACTCATAGGTCCTTCGTACACAAGGTTCCTATTATCTTGGACTAATAGGGCTAAAAGGCCTAATTAGCAGGACCTCACCAATTTCTTGCCCAAAGCTCGACCAAATAGATTGGTGAGTTCAAAAATCTCTTAACAGGGCATGATTTGATCATATCACACCTATTAATGCACTTTTCCTTCACTCAACTTTCCTTCCCCACATGAAATGCTCAATTCTTCACCTCCAAACCTCTAACTGGACACTGTCAGCTCGCCTAGGGATTGGTACTAAAAATAGCAACTCGACTCTTCATGACTCCTAAATCTAAATATGTAAAGACCAATGACTCCCCTAACATATCCACCTAACCTTAGGAACATCCCATGCTTAGATTTCATGGGGGAGCCATGAAATGAGAAACTGGTCAGGACAGGACTAGTGAACTCTCTAAACTGAAAACAATTTATTTAAGACCTTACACTAACTCAAATGAAAAAGGCTTAGATCTATCTTATGAACACAAAAAAATCATTAATTCACAACATTCAATCCATATGATAGCACTGTCACACTGAAAAGCTCAGGTTCCTCACAAAATCAGAGTTGCAGAGCTATATTCACTAATCAAAACTTATTACAATGAATTCTCCTCCTCTAGATTCGAGCCTCTCCATACATTAGATTCCTTATTCAATGTTTTTAGGTTATTTTGGTTGATCTCCCACTCCTATCTTCTAGGGGAATCCTAAGTAATTGAGTTCCATGCAACATTTGCAATTATTGCAAATGTTTTCATGACAACATTGTAACAACTTTTGGCATCTTTGCCATTATGCCAACTTCCTAATTCCTAGGACCTCTAACCTTTGTAATTCAAATAACCAACTTCATTAATGGCCTCCAAGCATCTCTATTACATCATTTATGTGTTTAAGACACATTCATAGCTCAAATCCACCACTAAGCTTCTAAGCCTAAGAAATTTAAAAAGTTACTAACAATGACTATTTTGGTGACCTTAGTCCTACTGACTAACTCACCTAGTCCACAATTCAATGACCTTATAAGGTCTAAAATAAACACACTACCCTGACTTGGCCAATGTCAAGTACAAGCCAAAACATTAATACTATGGATGTTATCCTAGGTGTGCTCCTGCACCATCCTCCCATAGACAAAAAGTTCAATCCACCCTTGGATTGATTAAGGTAGGATCAACTCCCATCTTCTTGAAGTCAGCTTCTTTGATCCAAACTATATTAGCATCAGTTTGACCATTCCACTTGATCAAATGTTCCTTGTATTCCTTGGTTCTAGTCTTCTTGTAGACTCGAGTATCCAGTATAGAGTCAGCCGTCTTGACTATTGTAGAGGGAAATTTGAGTTCTTCTACATCTTGGATGAATTCTCTAAGGCTGTGATCCAAATCAGGTGGTGTTCCTTTATAAGAAACCAAGTCTGCAACATTGAAAATAGGGGATAGTCCACTATCCTCCAGCAGCTCCACTCTATAGGCATTGTTTCCATACTTTTCCAAGATAGGATATGGGCATATCCTCCTCATTTGGAACTTGTGTGGGACATCTTTTTTAAGTCTAGACTTATTTAGATTCACCATTACTAATTCTCCCACATTGAACTGTAGTTCTCTTCTACTCTCACCAACCTTAGTCTTATGTTGCATGGTTTTCTCTGTCAAATGCTTCCTGAATGTATCATGTATCTCTTGCATTGCATAAGCAAAATCATCACCATATCCACTTTCCTTCACTCCATCCTTTAAGTCTCTTAACTCATAGATTCCTCTAGGATGTAATCCATATACTATCTCAAAGGGACTCTTCCCTATTGACCTATTTATAGTGTCATTATAAGCATACTCAGCCTGTCCAATCAATTGATCCCATTTTTGACCATATTCCTTGGTCAAGCATCTTAATAGATTTCCAAGGCTTCTATTTACCACTTCGGTCTAACCATCATTTTAGGGATGGTATGTAGACCTAAAAGATAAATTAGTGCCCAAGCTTTTCCAAAGAGTCATCCAAAAATGACTCATAAATTTGATGTCTCTATCTGACACAATGCTCATAGGTAACCCATGGATTCTTACTATCTGTTTGAAGAAGAGAGAGGCTATTTGGCTGGCATCATTAGTTATTTTGCATGGCACAAAGTGAGCCATCTTACAATATCTTTCCACAACTACATAAACACTATCCATGCCTTGTCTTGTCTTGGGTAACCCAATTACAAAATCCATGCTCAAGCATTCCCATGTTCTAGTGGGAATAGGTAGTGGTTGATATAGGCCTACATTTGAATAAGTACCTTTGGCCTTTTGACATACAATGCAACTTTCCGCATACCTCCTAACATAAAGGTTCATCCTTTGCCGATAATAGAACCTTTGAACAAGTTCTTGGGTCTTAGTGATCCCAAAGTGACCACTCAATGCACCATTGTGCTTCTCCCGAATCAAATTCTCTCTAATAGACCCTCTAGGGACACATAACTGATTTCCCTTAAATAAGAGATTACTTTGCAAAGTGTATTCAACATATTTTCTATGAAAATGATTCTTGTATTCAACACATACCTTGTAAATGTTTGCAAAATCTTCATCATCAGCATAGATATCTTTGAAGTGATCTATTCCCATGCTCTTCAATTGAATCTCTTGGATGGTAAGAGCTCTTCTACTCAAGGAATCTACCACCTTGTTGAGTACTCCTTTCTTGTGCTTGATATTAAATGTGTATTCTTGTAGGTATTCAACCCACTTCATGTGCTTGTGACTCAAGTTCTATTGAGAGTTCAAGAAACTTAAAGCTTGATTATCTGGATAGACTATGAACTCCTTGGGGAGAAAATAGTGCCTCCATTTCCTTAAAGCCTAAACTAATGCATACATTTCATGGTCATAAAAAAAATACTTCTTCTTAGCTTCACTCAACTTCTCTGAATGAAATGCCACTGGTCTACCCTCTTGGCTTAGGACAGCTCCAATAGCCACATTTCTTGCATCACACTCAATAGTGAAAAGATTCTCAAATCTTGGCAAGACTAAAACAGGTTGGGTAGCAATCTTTTCTTTTAACAACTCAAAACTCTTGGTGGCTTTCTCATTCCATACAAACTTAGTCTTCATCCCTCCATTGATTGTGTCCAACATAGGAGCACAAATAGCACTAAACTGCCTTATAATCTTCCTATAATATTGAGCAAGGCCATGAAAACTTCTTACCTCCATTGTTGTCCTTGGAGTAGGCCAATTTATGATAGCTTCTACTTTTCTCTTATCCATTTTTAGATTTCCATGAGAGAGGACAAACCCAACATACACAAGCTCTATTTTGATGAACTCATGCTTCTCCAAGTTGATCATCAGCTTCTCCTCATGCAGCTTGTTGAAGATAGTCTCAAGGTGTTGAAGATGCTCACCTCTTGTCTTACTATAAATCAGTATATCATCAAGATATATCACTGCAAATTTGCCAATGTAGTCTTTGAGGACTTCATTCACGAGCCTCATGAATGTGGAGGGGGCATTAGACAGTCCAAATGGAATGACAAGCCATTCATAAAAGCCTTCATTGGTTTTTAAGGTTTTCTTCCACTCATCTCCCTCATGTATTCTTATTTGGTGATAGCCACTCTTCAAGTCTATCTTTCTATAGTACTTAGCTTCACCTAAACAATCCATTAGGTCTTCAATCCTAGGGATTGGGAACCTATACCTAATTTTTATCCTATTTATGGCCCTTGAATCAGTGCAAATCCTCAAAGTTCCTCCTTTCTTAGGTGCTAGGATAGTGGGTATGACACATGGACTAATGCTCTTCTTAATAAGACCTTAGTTTAGGAGTTCTTCTATTTGTCTAGAAATCTCCTCATTTTGTTGAGGGGTCATCTTGTAGGCTTCTTTATTGGGTAGGGTAGCTCCTGGTATAAGGTCTATCCTATGACTTATGGCTCTTTTAGGGGGTAATGCTGATGTTTGTCAATCACTTACTAGACCTTCATAAGTCTATACCATGCTTTGCATCTCCTTAGGTAATTCTGGCTTCTTGTCTACCTTGCCTCCATTTTCTTCTCTTGGCCTTAGCACCAATGCAAATCCAACTCCTTCTCTTTCCTCCATGGCTTCTAAGAAATATTTTTCACCAACCATGAGCACATTAGGACTTGTTGTCTTCACCTCTGCATCCTCTAATAGTGATTGAATTTTGAAAGTCACTTTGTCCTTCTTGAAGGTATAGGATTTATTCACCCCGTCATGGATAGCTTGGTGATCAAATTTCCATGGCCTTCCTAGGAGCAAGTGACATGCATCCATGGGAAACACATAACACAGAACCTTGTCTTTATATCTCCCTATAGAGAACTCCACCCAAGCCTGCTCATTTACTAAGACATGTTGTCCCTTATTGAGCCATGTGACCTTGTAAGGATGGGTGTGGGGTATCCTTGTCATTCTTAGCTTGCTGACTTCTTCCTCTGACACAATGTTTTCAGTAGACCCTAAGTCAATGATGACTCTGCACACTTTTCCCATCACCTTGCATTTGATTCTAAATAGGGACCTTCTTTGTCTTGGCTCTTCTTTAACCAGCTCCTTGATCAATGTTCTCCTCATCATTAGGTTCTCACCTTCCTCTGAACTTAATGGTACCTTAGGGTGTGTCTCTATTTCATTTGTCTCGTCATGAACTAGATTAGTCCTCTTGTTACCTCCTTAAGAAGTACTACCCTTCTCTGGATACCTATAGGCAGGGTGTGCCATTTGATTGCAATGATAACATTTCATATTGGCAAAGTAATTGTCTCTTCCTTGTCCACCACTTCTTCCTCTAAAATTAGAGTTCCTTACCCTACCACCTCTCCTAGAGCTTCCCTCTTGTTACTTAGTGGATTTGACTTCTCCTTGAGTCCTTGATTCTGAACTCCTTCCACCATAGCCACCTCTTGGTCCTCTACTATCCCTTCCTCTACCTCTTCCTTTGGAGGTTTGTTCTTGTTTTCTTTTGCCTTTCTCCTCTATTTTCAAGGTCATTTGATAGCATTGGTAGATAGTTTTGAAGTTCACAAGACTCATGTCTTCTTGAATAGACCACTTGAGTCCATTCAAATACCTTGCTAGTCTGATGCTTTCATCTTCTACCATTTGTGATATTAAACACAACTTTTGGAGCTCTTCGGTGTAGGCTTGGACATCCAAGTCTTTTTGTCTGAGATTATGTCTCCTTCTATGCAATTGAACCTCATAATCATCAGGTAAGTAAGTCTACTTTATCTTAGCCACCATGCCTTTCGATGTGACTATAGGATTCCTTCCTTCTCTTTCTCTTTCAGCTTGAGCAAATTTCCACCATGTGAGGGTTGAACCTCTCAACCTAGATTTGGCCACCTTCACATCTTGGGCCTCTTTTATACCATCACATTCGAAATGGTTTTCTATACTTTCAATCTAATCCACAACTGAAGCTGGATCCATTTGTCCACTAAAGAGTGGTACACCCTCTAAAGCTTTGCCACTAAGGCCTTTAGTACTTTAAAGAAGGGTTCTTAAGCAATAACAGGGTCAAGGGTTGGAGCTTCCTCCTCTAATTCCAATCCTTTTTTCTCTTTCTTCTTCTTCTTCCTTCTATTCTATCTTATCCTTCACTTTATTAGCTTTGTCTTGGACTTCACCCAAGAGTTTCTCCATTTGAGACAATCTTTCTCTTAGCAATATGTTATCCTCTTCCTGTTCCTCCACCTTTTTTGCTAAATCAGTGTTAGTCACCATGGTTTTATCTTACCTGTATCCGACTGGTGTATTCTCTCCTACTAATTTAGTAGGTTGAAACATCCACCACAAGCCTGATCTAAGCTTGATTTGATACCAATATGGTGTATGTGTTCCAAGGCTTGCTTGCACATCTACCAAGAGACCTAGCTTGTCTCTATTAAGATCCTAATCTTCTCTAGGATCTCTGAAAGGCTTAGATGATTAAATAAGGCCTTATTTAGCTCCTCTCCAAGAGCCCAACCCTTTATGCTTCACCTTGAAAGACTAACACCATGTAGATTCTTCACTTCTTCTCCTACACTTAGAAGGATCTAAGTGCCAACTCCACACTAGCATTCAATTTCATTGCAGGTATGCTAAACATGTTGGAAAACTTCCATATGTTTCCATTTGACTCCATTTTGAAAGATCTTCTAGCCCTTTTCAGTCGAGTTCAAGTTTTAGACCCTAAGAAGCCTAATTAGGCCTAATTCCTTGTAGCCTTTTGCAGACCTTTTCCCAATTCTTTCCAAAACTTTCCAAAGAACATGAAAAGATAATCCCGCATTCAGATACCCTTTTGGATTTTACAAAGTATTTTGAAATTTTTAGACTCCTAGGTCCTCCATACATAGGGTTCCTATTATCTAGGACTACTAGGGCTAAAAGGCCTAATTAGTAGGACCTCACTAATTTGTTGCTGAAAGCTTGACCAAATGGATTGGTGAGTTCACAAATATCTTAATAGGGCATGATTTGATCATATCACACCTAGTACTACACTTTCCCCATACTGTACTTTCCTTCCCCGCATGAAATGCTCAATTCTTCACCTCCAAACCTCTAACTTTGTATTGTCAGCTCGCCTAGGGCTTGGTACTAAAAATAGAAAATCGACTCTTCATGACTCCTAACTTTAAATATGTATAGACCAATGATTCACCTAACATATCCACCTAACCTTAGGAAGATCCCATGGTTAGATTTCATGGGGGATCCATGAAATGACAAACTAGTCAGGATAGAACCAGTGAACTCTCTAAACTTAAAATAATTTATTTAAGACCTTAGACTAACTCAAATCAACTTGCTTACTGAATGAAAAAGGGTTAGATCTATCTTATGAACACAAATAAATCACTAAGTCAAAACATTCAATCCATATGATAGCACTATAACACTGAAAATCTCGTGTTCCTCACAAAATCAGAGTTGCAGAGCTATATTCACTAATCAAAACTTGTTACAATGAATTCTCCTCCTCTAGATTCGAGCCTCTCCATACATTAGATGCCATATTCCATATTTTTAGGGCCTATTGGTCGATCTCCCACTCCTATCTTCTAGGGGGATCCTAAGTAATCGAGTTGGATGCAACATTTGCAATTATTGCAAATGTTGTCATGACAACATTGTAACAACTTTTGGCTTCTTTGCCATTATGCTAACTTCCTAATTCCTAGGACATCTAACCTCTGTATTTTGAGGAACCAATTTCATTAATGGCCTCCAAGAATCTATATTACATCATTTATGTGTTTAAGACACATTCATAGCTCAAATCCACCACTAAGCTTCTAAGCCTAAGTAATTTAAAAAGCTACTAACAATGACTATTTTGGTGACCTTAGTCCTACTGACTAACTCACCTAGTCCACAATGAAATGACGTTCTAAGGTCTAAAATAAACACACTATCCTGACTTGGCCAATGTCAAGTAAAAGCCAAAAAATTAATACTATGGGGGTTAGCCTAGGTGTGCTCCTGCACTAGAGGTCATATTCGTCCAACTTTCTTGGACATTTTCTCTCTTGTGTAGACTGCCGAAGCTGAATATTTTGATTTTCATCTGAAGTGTGAGTAACATCAGAGCCCTCTTGATGTTTGCCAATCTTTATAGTTCTAAAACTATTCGGGTCTCAGACTGCATAACCATCTGTTTGCTGCATAGAAGATTCCATGCACGGGAGGTGTGAATCCTCACATGATTTAGATGACAAATTGGAGTGGGTGGGCGGAAGTGGACACTGCTGAGTCTTCTCGTGCTGTAGATGTTTCTCACGCTATAGCTACTACTCGTGCTGAAAATCCTGGTCCACACCAGTAAAGGAAGGTAGCAGGAATGTTGTCTTATCTTCCCATGGAAAAATGGGCAGTGGAGGTGCTGAAGGCTCTACTCGTGGTAGAGAAGAAGAGTCCCCAGGCAGAGAAATGGAGTCACGCGGCCAGGTGGAGTGGGGAGGCTGCATGGGGAATAAGGCATCCCATGCAACAACAACATCATCCGAGAAAATTGGGCCTTCCAGCGTAGGTGGAGGTGGAGGCACGGGGAAGAGATTATGTGGAGGATGCGATGGAGACATAGTAGCCTGCTCTGCAGCAACTCCAGTGTTAATAAAAATTTTCTCTTCCAATGTTTGAATAAGTGGGGAGTTGGGTGAGATAATAGGTATGGACAGTGGTGTTGCAATTGTAGACTACATAGGAATGGGAGGAGGTACAACCACAGCAGAAGGGTGGAAAGTAACCTAGGAAACTCTTTGCACATTATTTCCATTGTCAAATTAATCGAATTTAATAGAATCATCAAAACTCAAATTCTTAATTTGGAAGCTTCAAAATGACTTCTCATTGAAAACAACATCTCGACTATGAATAACTTTATGAGTAACTAGATCCCTCAACCGAAAACCAAATTGATCTTCATTGTACCCCATGATTATGCATCTTTTGGATTTGAAATCAAATTTTAATCTCTTCTCTTTTGGAATGTTGACATATGCATCGCATCCAAAAACTTGCAAATGAGAAAATGAAATTCTCTTACCAGTCCACCTTTCTTCAAGAATATCCAAATCCCGCAGTCAAGAAGGAGATCAATTTATTAAATAAATTGATGTATTACACGCCTCTGCCCAAAATTCCTTCCCCAAACCAACATTAGACAACATACACCGAGCTCTCTCCAAAATAGTTCGATTCAACCTCTCAGCTACACCATTTTCTTGAGGTGTCTAGGGGACTGTTTTAATCCTCCGAATACCACGGTCTGTGCAAAAGTTATAAAACTTTGAAGAGAAATACTCACCACCATTGTTCGTTAATAAATGTTTAATCTTCCTTCCAATCTGATTTTCCACCATAGCCTTAAAACTTTTAAATTTTTAAAATACTTCTGATTTCTTATTCAACATGTAAACTCAAATTTTTTGAGTGCAATCATCAAGAAAAGAAATGTAATAATTTGCACCACTGACAGAAGTTACCTCTATAGGACCGAAGACATTGGAATGAATGAGCTCTAAGGGATAATATTTCTTCTTATGACCCGTCCATACAAAGTTGGTTTGATTTTGTTTGCCATAAAGACAATGTTCACATATCTGCAAATCAATAGATTTAAGACCCGAAAGTTGATCTCATTGAAGCATAACTTCAAGACCCTTCTTGGTCATATGACCAAGCCTTTTATGCCAAAGTTTAGCATTGTTGTCTGCAACTACCATGGCTGCTCCCACTTCTTCATTACACTCTAAAGTGTGTAAAATTCCATTTTTCTTCCCTTTTGCTAAGATTAATTGACCTTTGGACACTCTCCAAGAAGGGAAATCAAAATTGACATTACAACCTTGTGTATATAACTGACTGACTGAAATCAGATTACGCTTAAGTGTAGGAACATGCCTAACATCTTTGAGAACCCATGTACTTCCATTTTTTAGCGATAATAAAATATCCCCGTTGCCGACAAAATCACACTCTTTGTTATCCCCAATAAAAAATTTACCAAAAATACCTTCGTGGTCATTTGTGAAAGCACTCCCACATGGAGTAGCATGAAAAGATGCACTGGAATTGAGAACCCACGAGCTTGAATCCGTGTCACTGGCTGCAAGTACCAAAGCTTCATCAGTCGCAGCATGAGTGCTGCCGTTGATAACGTTATTTTGAGCCTTCTTGTAATTCCAACATTGCTTCTTTTTGTGCCCTAGTTTTCCAAAAAACCAGCAAGTATAATTTCTTCCTCTCGATTTCGAGTGATGATTCGATCTACCTCTTCCATTATTATTATTGTTTCTTCCTCTCCCACGACTTCTACCTCTATTGCTTGTGCTCATAGCTATGAGAACATCACCACAAGAGGGTTCTTGGTGCTTCCTTCGCATGTATTCACTAAGTAGTGGGGCTGCAACTTAATCAAATTTCAGCTTTCTCTTGATTGCAACTTAGGTGCTCATAGCCATTACTACACCTTCTCAGCTGTTCATAAGTAAGCATAACAATAAGATTGTCTTTATTTCATCATCTAATGGGATACTAACCAAAATCAGCAGAGTAACTAAAATATTGAACTCATTGAGATGATTCGATATCAGTCCTCCTTCTTTCAATTTAAGATTATATAACTTCTTCATTAGAAAAACCTTGTTCAAAGTGGAAGGTATTTCATATAATGAAGTTAACTTTTCAACCATCTCTCTTGTTGAAACATTAAACAACACATTGCTTGAGAGAGCTTGAAAAATTGTTGCCCGTGCTTTCAAATCTATTTTCTCCCATTCTTCTGGCGTTAGAGATCCTTGACCTTTTGCTTTACCAAACAATGCAAGATGCAAATCCCGCTTGATAAGAAAGGACTCTATCTACACATTTCATAGCCCAAATTTTGGCCTAGAAAACTTTTCGATTTTCTATTTATCTGCCGCATCCATGGCACCTGCAAATCTTCATTGATTTTAAGAAAATCAAATGAGCTTAACCAACTTGATACAAATTGTTAAGCTAATGAAAATACTGAAAAAAATAAAGAAAAACTAGAATAAAAACCAGACAACAAATGCAAGAGAGAACACACTATTTTATAGTGGTTCATCCAGCTAATCTGGATTGCATCCACTCTTCAAGCAGGGACTTATCTCTTATTCAGATAATCAACGATACAACTTCCAGCAGCATCAATGGCTTTGTGTATAAAATATATGTCTTTCAATGGAAGACCAAAAGTCTAAGAAGAGAAAGAGTCGGCAATGATTGGACTGCACAATCATAGCCGTTACATATTCTCTGTCAGAACCGTTACACAATGTACAAGCTTCAACCGCTCTCTGTGGGTGACCAACATGGAAAACATTCTATTTAGATGTACGAATACGGTGAAAGGAAACCTCTGGTTTTCATTAACACGCAGTTGCTCAGTTTTCTCTGCTGGTGGTGGTCTTCCATTTGTAATATTCTTAATTTCATGCAACTTATTCTTAATTTCATGCAACTTTTATTTTAATGATAGTTAGTTTTTCATTTTCATGCACCTTTTAGTCAATGACAAAGTTAGTTTTTCATTGTCTATGCTCTATTTTTCACTATTCTCTCCAAAAGCTCTGTGTTATTTTCTTTCTTTCTGCCAGATCTTGTGCAAGTTTAATTTAATTTTTACAATTAAAAATAGGACCATTGGCATTGCCGATATGCTTGAGGAACGTGGTTTTGATTATCGTATCAAAGATTATCCTGTGCAAAATCTTTTTGACAATGACGGAATGTAAATTCTCTGCATAGACCATGCTATTCGTGAACGCATCAAAAAGATTGTGAACGTTCTGCAAGGGGATGCAAGAGGATTCAATTGGTTCTCAAAATAGTTGGTGTGCATTTGGGAAAAATATGATAGAAAATGCTATACTCAGATAATTGAGGATTTGAATGAAGACATGGAAATTGATGAACTCTGACACCCCATGTTTCATTTTATCTATGATAAGTTGGATAAGGCAATAAAAGAAGCATTTTTGGACATCTATTGTTGCTTGGGTACCTAGTAAGTCATAAGCCTTCAAGAGGCAGCGTTGATCACACAAGTGATGGTACATACATTTGCATGGGAGGAGGAGTAGATTTGTCCTATAACTATAATCACATGCATTAGACTACCATTTTCTTTCACAGTTTAAATTATAGAAAGTGCTGACAATACAATCTTGCAGGTCATATTTTTAAAAATTGAAGCAGTTTTCTTGCCTCACAATTGGAGCCACTCCACAGCCCAGCTGGCTTTTTAAAGAGCTCCAAGCCTACTTATAGATAATGCCGCGTTAAAAACTACATAGTATGTCAGAAAATGAACTACTAATTACGCTACTAATAAAATATTCCCAAATCTTTGGGTCTCCATAATTATAGTGGTGTCGACTACATTTTTCAATGGAAATTGTTCTTTTATGCAATGGTAATGTTGAGATTTTTTGATAGAGTTTATAGAGATATAATATTCCAATTATGATTGGCAGCTTCAAGAGATTTATCTTTATTAAGATTGTAACTGCAAAAGAATATAAATATATAAATCATATACAATATAATTATTTGAATATTTTTATTTGCAGTATTAAAGTTGTCATATGCAATATTCGGAATCTAAATATATAAATCATAGATGCATATATTTAAATACTATTTGGATTTCTATTATGAACTCTTACCATTTTCTTGTAATCAGTTTTGTTCAATAAAAAAGTTCATTTATGATCAAATGCAAGGACTATTGTGGATAAGGGACAATTATCTCCCCAATTGTCTCACATGTAAACTCACTCGAAAAAGCGTTGAACCTGTACTGCCGGTAACTAAAGATTACGAAACATAAAATACACCACTAATTAAATATTCCTAAATATTTTGATCTCCATAATTCTAATCTTTTAAAAACAATCATAACATTTGATTTTAAATTGTGCTCCGAAATCTTTCAAAAATAACTGAGTTAATAATTACCATTATTACTGAAAGCCCAAGAAAATTATCAACAACCTTCCAATCCGTTCAGTTCCGGGAGATGAAACTAATCTCTTTATGAATTAAAATGCATTACAGATACGCAATGTTAGGTGAAGTGACGAATATGAATCTGTTTTGATATCATTTTAGTGTTTCAAAGTATATTTTTCAACGGTAATATGAGTACTCAGAATCTAAATGAAAAATGTAACGCTTAATTTTCAACACCACCGGAGGCGAACGTAGATTGTCAAATACCATATTACCCAAAATCAAATACAAAATTCGGAAGCTTTATTTTTCAAAATTATTTTCCGAAAATAATTGCCTATGTTTTTACACTTCAATGGTATTTAAATAATTATTGCGTCTTTATCATGAATTTAATTAATAGCATGCTATTAATAAACTTTTCCATTCACATTAGAGTTGTCCCTTCATGTATGAATACTTATTTGATTGGCATAATAATCTGTCACTCTGTTCACTCTGTATTCACTCTTGACATTATCTTGTATTCGTCGACATAATTATTCTTCATAGAAAATAGTACTATGGTAGAAAACAGCGAAGTCAGGAAGCATAAACAAAGCACATGAAAATTTTGTCAAAAAATTTCAAAGAAGATCTCTTTTCTCTTTTCATAGAATGTAATGATTGTGTCATATTCATGAAATGGAGGTATTCATAAATATTTTGAACCTCTCAACTATTACAAGACAATTCTCCTTGGCCTAAAATAGATTTGAAATATTATTGTTCTTATTTATTATGAATAGATTCAAGTGTGGCTATTATAGGGACATTATTTTGATAAATGCTATGAATGTTGGTATGGATAGAGCATATGGAATGTTCCTGTAGTGTTTCACAAAATATTTGGATGAGATTATATTGAGATGTATCAATATTAGAGAGTTATAACTGTTTATCGATGCATTACAATAACTAATTAAAAATCATAATATGATTATATTATAATTTTTTATTAATTAATAAATATAGAAAAATGTCTTGTTTTGAGCCCTTGTGATGCCTATGTAGACATTTATAGGAGATTTGATCATTGGCTGAATTACAACATAGGACATTGACCTTTTGGTATCAAACAAAATGAAGAAGTGACCCAAAATATTGACACATATGTTATTCTCTCTAGATAAGATGTATGCAATGCTAGAAAGAATATTTCTTGTACATAAATATTGGAACTATTCATACATAAGCATAACACTCATCTATTGATAATCAAGTGACAGAATATAAGGGTGGTAAAAATTTGTAGTTGTTTGGTCAAAGATTGTTAGAACTTATTACTATGCATAACATCTCATATCAATTACATGATGTTTCTATGTTTTGATGTAAAGTTACATGTAGTATGCTTGAATTTTATCCTAAAGACAATTTGGCTAAAAACTTCCTTTTTAATTTCATCATATGCTTGGTGGGAGTGTAAACATAATTTACCATTGGGATCATTTTGTATGTGTGTTCAAAGGGATGTTTTCTGAGAATTAAATTACATGTGACCTAGAGAATACCATTACATCTAGGGACAATAAGAGAATGGAAATGAATGAAGTACTAGGTGAATGGAGATCTAAGTTTATAGCAGTTTTATGGTAAGGTAGCTTCAAATACAAATGGAGCTAATAGGGATGAAGAACTAACTTAGCACAACTCACAAGTCAAAAGTTACAAGTTTCTAGATGTTTATTCATAAAAGTGACTTATGTCACATGTTTGTACTCAAGTTAGAAATAAGATTCATTTGCACAAAATTTGATAAATTTCTAACGAAACTAACGTTGATTAGTATTTTCTCAAAATGCAAGGTAGTTACCTTGGTAGTTACTAGTTAGTTATCAAGGAAAGCCTATTAATACAAGGCTATTTGTAATGAAAAGTGATGAGGATTGAGGGACACTTTGGAGAATTTTCTAGAGAGGCACTTTGATGAATTTTGTGTACATAAGGGTTCTTGAGATTATATAATTTTTAATGGAAATAATAAATAATACATCTAGCTTTTATATTTTAGATGTACTTCCAATTTTAAATTAGTAATTTTTTGTAAGTCAAAATGATGATATCTTTTTTGTATGTGAAAATATTTTTCATATATTAAAATTATTATAATTCATGCAATTGATGTGATGAAACACAATCAAGCTTCGGTACCTTGGTTTAGATGTGTTAGAGTTACCTATACCTTTGCATGTTGAGATCTATCACTCTTCATTCATTGTAATTACATTTCAAAACATACTTTATCATGAGAATCCCTTAGAATTTGTTATCATTTATGAATTAATATCACTTGGTATTTGTACGTTTGCCTTTGTTTTTTTCACTTTCATGTTAAAAATGTTGCAAATTTAAGAAAACAAGTTGTTGGTTGAGTTTGTAAAGTTGTCATTGATGTCAACAGGATGTTTTCATTAGAGACTGGTTTTGGCAGTTGCTATCAAGTTTCCTATGCAAAAATACTGAGAAATATGCTATCCATTTCTTCAATGTTGTGAATTTTATCCTAAAGAAAATTTAGCTAAAAATTTCCTTTTCAATTTCATCATATTCTTGGTGGGAGTATAAACATAATTTACCATTGGGATCATTTCTTATGTGTGTTCAAAGGGATGTTTCCAAGAATTCCATTACATGTGACCTAGAGAATACCATTACATCTAGGTGCACTAAGAGAATGGAAATGAATGAAGTACTAGGTGAATGGAGATCTAAGTTTATAATAGTTTTATGGTAAGGTAGCTTCAAATAAAAATGGAGCTCATAGGGATGAAGAACTAACATAGCATAACTCATAGGTCAAAACTTACAAGTTTCTAGATGTTTATTCAAAAAAGTGACTTATGTCACATGTTTCTACTCAAGTTAGAAATAAGCTACCTTTACACAAAATTTGTTAAATTTCTAACTAAAATAAATTTGATTAGTATTTTGTCAAAATCCAAGGTGTGGTTACTAGTTACTTATCAAGGAAATCCTATTAATACAATGCTATTTGTAAATAAAAGGGATGGGGGATTGAGGGAAACTATGTAGGAATTTCTAGAGAGGCACTTTGATGACTTTTGTGTACATAAGGGTTCTTGAGATTATATAATTTTATGGAAATAATAAATAATGCATTTAGCTTCTATATTTTAGATCATGTACTTCCAATTTTAAATTAGTGATTATTTGTAAGTCAAAATGATGATATCTTTTGTCTATATGAAAATATTTTTCACATATTAAAATGATTATAATTCATGAAATTGATGTGATGAAACACAATCAAGCTTTGGTATCTTGGTTAAGAGATGTTGGAGTTACCCATATATTTACATGTTGAGATTTGTCACCCTTCTTTCATCCTCATTATATATCAAAACATACTTTATCATAAGAATCCCTTAGAATTTTGTTATCATTTGTTAATCATCACTTGGTATTTGTATATTTGCCTTTTTTTTTTCCTTTATATACTTTCATGTTAAAAATGTTGCAAATTTAAGTAGAACGAGTTTTTGGTTGAGTTCATAAAGTTGTCATTGATGTCAATGCTGTGGGTTCACAACACACACCCTATTTTGGTCCTCTGACCATGGGGACCCCCCTTCTTTTTTGTCATTTAGTTCTACACCTCTCCTTGTTCCTTGAAATAGGTTCTTGAGGGCCCTGTTGAGGGAAATAAAGTGTTTTTCGACCTTTTCACCCTTTCAACATTTTGGAGGTCCCAGGGTCCTTCAAAACAATGAAAGGGATGAAGGGACGAGCTTGGCCCTTTCAATGTTTCATCCTCCAAAACACTGAAAAGGACAAAATCTGAACCTATCCCTTTCGTTTCAGCTTCTGAAAAACTGAAAGAGGGATGAGGCCACCCGAAATTTGGTGTTTTAGCCTCCAAAACATTGAAACTGGGTGACCTAACCCCATGACCTATTAAATTGGCCTGAGTCACTTTTTCCTCACTTGTCTATTTTTTCTCTTCTGCATTTGTCTGCCTCCCTGCACTCTGACCATCTTTCTCATAGCCTTGCTGGATGTTGATAGTTCCTCCTCGACCTCAGCTTCCAATGATCATAGTTTTCTCTTAGGGTTTGACAGATCTGGAACAATATAAGAATAAACAGTTATATGTAGAAATAAAAGAAGAATAAAATTGAACACAAATAACACACAGATTTAACATGGTTCACCCAAAACCTGGGCTACGTCCACCTACACAGTCATCCAACCTTTCTTATTATCTAGCAAAATAGTACACCAACATTAAAATGCATTATGCATCTCAGCCGCTTATAACATGCATTTTAGGGCAACCTCTAAAATCGACCATTTTAGGGTTTTACAATGTCGCCACAATATCAACACCCACTACATGATCAGTTGCCACAATATCAACAATATCCCACTTAGAGACTGATCGAGCTCCACACCAAACAATCTCCCACTTGGAGACTGAAACCAAACGACAAAATAGTTTGTGCAACTCCCACTAGATAAAATACTTTGTTGTGTATTAACTCCACGAGCATCAGTCAAGCAACCCAATAGAAGCTGAGTAGGAAACCAACTTCTCCTTGGGGACTACCTTCATGAACATGTCTGTAGGATTGTCACTTGTGTGAATATTTTCAAGCCGTAATTGACCATCCTCCAAAAAAGACCATATAAAATGGTAGCTAAGCTATATGTGCTTTGTCCTTGAGTGAAAATAAGAATTATTTGCAAGATGAATGACACTCTGGCTATCATGGTACAATGGGCAATCTTCCTGCTTGTGACCTAATTCCTCCAGAAAACATTGTAACCAAATCATATCCTTCCTAGCTTCTGTAGCAGCTACATACTCAACTTTAGTAGTTGAAAGTGCATTAACCTTCTGTAATCTAGAAATCCAACTAACTACAGTACCCGCTACAGTGAAAACATACCCTATAGTACTCCTTGTATCAATATCTCCTCCCAGATAAGAGTCAACAAATCCACTCAGAGCATAACTGGATCCTGTGAAACATAATGTCTTTGTAGTAGCACCTCTCAAATATCAAAGAATCCATTTCCAACATTCCAATGTTCCATACCCGGATTGCTCATATACCTACTTAGAACTCCCACTGCATGAGAAATATTTGGTCGTGTGCATACCATTACATACATTATATTCCCAACACCTGATGAATACGAGATTTTAGACATTTTATCTACCTCTTCATGTGGCTTTGGGCACATTTCCTTAGTCAATTTGAAATGACTAGCCAAAGGTGTACTGACTTCTTTTGCATCCTGTATATTAAACCTTTTAAACACCTTCTTTATATACTCATTGGTGGTACCCTAAATTTTGAGAATTTAGAAGTCCCAATCCATTATCAAGAATCAAGTTTCTCCATAATAAAAAAATCAAAGGAAGGAAGATTTATGACACAAATAAATAGATCTAACTAATCAAAGCCTTCGTAAAATGCTGGAATATCAACCTGCTACAAAAATGATGCCGACAGAGGCTTAAGATGGTCAAATTTTAATAATCTAAAAATGACTCCATTTGGGAAATCAAATTTCCTATCTCCAGTAGAAATATTAGCTTTTCATGAGGTGTTTTGGATTTTCGGCCAAAGCCAAATCCAAAAGTTTGATAGTTTTTTTTAAGTTAATTTTTTTTTTCAAAGTAATTTATAATAAGGGTTGTGTCTTTTCACCCTAAAGAGGTGTGAAAGCCACACACACACACACACACACACACACACACGTATATATATATATATATATATATATATATATATATATATAATGTAAAATNACACACACACACACACACACACACACATATATATATATATATATATATATATATATATATATATATAATGTAAAATTTAAAGAGAGAGGACAATACAATAATATATAATTTCACTTCTTTGGATAGTTTTGGATCAACAACTATAACATGGACCTAGATGTACTATTTTTTTTAAATCAATAAAGATAAGTCTTTTTTCTTCATATATGCAATTGTTTCATTAATCATATAATGTAAAATTTAAAGAGAGGACAATACAATAATATACAATTTCACATCTTTGGATAGTTTTGGATCAACAACTAGAACATGGACCTAGATGTACTATTTTTTTTAAATCAATAAAGACAAGTCTTTTTTCTTCATATATGCAATTGTTTCATTAATCATTTTACAATTAGTCGCTTGGATAAACCAATAGAACTTCTTCAAAGTGATAGTTTGATGTGCATGCTTCCTGATTTGATTTATATTCTATATTTTCAATTGGTTTTCTCATTTTGAATGGTTAAATTATGTTGATTGAGGCCTCGGTCAATGGGGCTGTCATATGAGAAGTATTACCCTTTTGAAATATCTTTGAATTTTTTAGGTTACATGTACATTCCATAACACCTTTGAAGTGATACGTTTTCTTGTAAAACTGTCTCTGAGGTTGAACATAAAATTGGAATGATAGTGACTCTATTGCCCATGGTTGATTAAGGCATTGGTCTTTCTTTCTTATTTGGATTATACTAATTTAGTTCATTGTTTATAGTTTTGTGATATGTATCTATCTGTTCATTTCAAATTATATACATATTTACTAAACATTCTTTCAATTACTTAAATTATTTCAATTTACAGTTCATGATATATTGCTTTCAGTTAAATTTCTTTCAAATGCCTTGCCATACTTGAGAGAGAAGGTTGAAGTGTTACTTATCTGCTATAAAAAGCCTTGCAACTTGAAGGATAAGTCAAGGTATAGGCCTACCAGCCTTGGTTTTGTAGAGCCAGAATTGGAGAAGTTCCAACCTTGCATTGGTTGTGACTTGTTAGTTGGCCAAATCACTTGGGTTTCCAAGCATTAGATTGGCAAGTCCATAGGAAATACAATCTGTTGATTTGACCACCAACAGATTGGCGACTCTATTGGGGATTATTCAAAGAAACATATTTGTAGTTTCCTAGAAGCTCTGGTGATATATTTAAGAATCTACTGGGAGAAAAGAACTCAGAAGACAGTAAGTATTTTCCTTTTAATAAGAAGGTGATGAATCTATTGAACAAAGCATTTCAGTCAATGACTCTGCTGAGGGAGAAGACTTAGAAGGAGATGGTGGATTGTATTTTTAAATCCATCGATCATTTCAAAGAAAGCCTTTTATTCTAGATGGTATCAGGCCATTGGATCTTAGGAGATTTCAATGCACCCCAAATAAGCTATCCCCTAAAATTTCCCAAGTTCTACCAAAGTTCCATGAAGAATGGGATGAATCAACACTACAACACTTGGATGCATTTTATAAATTCATAGACTATTATGAGGTTTCTACAGAGGATCAGGTGATGAGGCTATTTGTCAGGACGTTAAAAGATAATGCCAGACAAGTATATGAATCACTACCCACACAATGTATCTCATCATGGAGACAGTTTGAGAAATGGTTTCTTTATACGTTTCATGATGCCAGTGGTGAAGAAGACAA
>MU227487.1:228688-246088 GCA_018584345.1 Thuja plicata
TTCTTCATATATGCAATTGTTTCATTAATCATTTTACAATTAGTCCCTTCGATAAACCAATAGAACTTCTTCAAAGGGATAGTTTGATGTGCACGCTTCCTGATTTGATTTATATTCTATATTTTCAATTGGTTTTCTCATTTTGAATGGTTAAATTCTATTGATTGAGGCCTCAGTCAATTGGGCTATCATCTGAGAGGTATTACCCTTTTGAAATATCTCTAAATTTGTTTTAGGTCGCATGTACATTCCATAACACCTTTGAAGTGATAAGTTTTCTTGTAAAACTGTCGCTTAGGTTGAACATAAGATTGGAATGATAGTGACTCTATTTCCCATGGTTGATTTTTGCACTAGTCTTTCTTGCTTATTTAGATTATATTTATTTAGTTCATTATTTATAGTTTTGTGATATCTATCTATCTGTCCATTTCCAATTACATACACATTTACGAAACATTCTTTCAATTACTTAAAGTATTTCAATTTACAGTTCATGATATATTGCTTTTAGTTAGATTTCTTTCAAGTGCCTTTCCATACTTGAGAGAGAAGGTTGAAGTGTTACTTATCTACTATAAAAATCCTTGTAACTTGAAGGATAAGTCAAGGTATAGGCCTACCAGCCTTGGTTTTGTAGAGCCAGAATTGCAGAAGTTCCAACCTTGCCTTGGTTGTGACTTGTTAGTTGGCCAAATCACATGGGTTTCCAAGCATTGGATTAGAAAGTCCATAGGAAATCCAATCTGTTGATTTGAGAACCAATGCTCACTTTGGGACAAATTCAAGGTTCTATTTTTCCTATCTCATGTAATCCTGATACCAATGATTTGCTTAGAAACACCCAAATCCTTCATAGCAAATGACCTTTCTAATTTCTGTTTAAGTTCATTTATTTGTTGCATATTGGACCCAGCAACAAGCATGTCATTAACATAGAGTAACAAGATAATGTAACTCCCATTATCCAATCTTTTAAAATATGCACAGTGATTACAATGACATCTATGGTAACCTTGTTCAGCCATGAAACTATCAAATTTTAAATACCATTGGTAGGTGCCTTCTTTAGGCCATACAAAATTTTCCTTAACCTGCAAACTAAATTCTCCTTACCCTTGAACTCATATCCCTCTGGTTGCTGCATGTAAATTTCCTCATCCAACTATCCATGGAGAAAAGCTATTTTTCCATCTAGGTGTTCAAGATGCAAGTCATCAGCAGCCGCAAGACTTAGTTTTGTTCTAACTAAAGTCATTTTACAACAAGGGAGAATATTTCATCAAAATCTTTACCCTTTTCTATGCAAAACCTTTTACCACAAGTTTGGCCTTATACCTTTTCTTTCCTCCATTTTCCTCCTTTACCCTATAAACCCATTTGTTAGGAAAGGCTCTTTTTCCTTCAAGTAAAGGGACTAAGTCCCAAGTCTTATTTTTCAACAAGGAGTCCATCTCCTCTTTCATGCCCAGCTTCCACTATTGTCTGGCAACCACCTACATTGCTTCTTCACATTCTTTTGGTTGACCAGAATCAGTCAATAAAATGAAATAAAAAGAAGGAGAAAATGTTTGAGGAGGTCTACTTGACCTTGTAGAATGTCTAACACTTACAAGAGTATGTGGGATAACCTGTTGTTGCTGAGCATTAGGTAATAGTGGAATTTCATTTTTAGGAGTCTCATCCAACACCATATAATCTTGTTTGACCTGTTCATACTTCTTTTCCTATAACTATTCTTTATACATGACCTTCTCATTCAATATAAAATCTCTACTTTTGATTATTTTAAGATTTTCAAAATCCCATAACCGATAACCATAGTCATCTACTATATATCCAATGAAGGTACATATTTGAGATTTAGCATCAAGGTTGGTTCTATTTTCTTTATCAACATGGACAAAAGCTTCACAACCAAAAGTTATCAGAAATGAATAATTTACCTTTTTACCAGTCCACTCTTTCTCTAGAATACCACCATCCAAAGGGGCTGAAGGTCCTCTATTTATCAAATAGACTGTAGTTTTTACAACATCTTCACAAAAATTAAGGGCATTCCAACATGAAATCTCATGCTCCTTGCACATTCCATGATTGTCCTATTCATTCTTTCTGACACACCATTTTCATGTGGGGTTCCTGGAACTGTCTTCTACCTTCGAATTGCAATGAAAGAAAAATAATCTTCAAAGGTTGTGCTACAATACTCACCTCCATTATTGGATCTGAGACACTTCAACTTCTTTCCTGTCTCATTCTCTACCAAAGCTTTCCATTTATTAAATGTTTCAAAAACATCAGATTTTGGTTTGAGGAAATATACCCATGTTTTCCTGGTTGAATCATATATAAAAATAAAATAATAATAAGATCCACCAAGATTTGATACCTGAGCTAGTCCCCATACATCTGAATGCACTAGCTCTAACTTGT
This sequence comes from Thuja plicata, assembly GCA_018584345.1. Classification (NCBI taxonomy): domain Eukaryota; kingdom Viridiplantae; phylum Streptophyta; class Pinopsida; order Cupressales; family Cupressaceae; genus Thuja; species Thuja plicata. The sequence continues at coordinate 231,125 of MU227487.1, forward strand.
CACTCTTCTTTTCTTTCCCAACTCTGAGAAATCTGACTCTTTTCTGTTTACCATTAGCACAATTTTCACAGTTTTCTAAATCGATATTTTTTCAGTCCTGGCAACAGATTTTCAGAGTGAAGGATTTTCATCCCTTTCTCACTCATGTGCCCAAGCCTATGGTTCCACATTTTTGAATCTATTCTTGCAAATTCTATAGTAGCCTTCGTTGTATTAACATTATCAGTAGTAGTTAAGGTAGAAAAAGTGTTACTAGTACACCGATATAATGTACCTATCTTCGAACCTTTAGCTACTACTAATAAAAATTTAGTGACCTTCCATACATTTTTTTTAAACATGACTATTCAGCCTTAACTACATAGTTGTCCTGCAAAAATTAAATTTCTTCTTAAATTAGGGACATGCCTTACCTCCTGTAGTATCCAATCATTTCCGTTTGGAAACTTAATCTTTAACAATAGGAAAGGCCTCATCAGCACCCAAATATACCTGTCCAAAATCATCTTGAAAATATTTTCTATGGGGTGTAGCATGGAATGAAGCCCCAGAATCAATTACCCAAGAATCATTAACATTATCCAAACATAATATTAAAGCATCTTGTAAATTATTACTTGCAAACATTAGCTTGTTTACTATCAACTTCATTTTTCGTCTCCTTGTTTGTTTTACCGAGACCAACCATCTTTGTTTAGGTGACCATGCTTTCCATAGTACCAAAAAATTTTCTTACCTTTAGATTGATAATGTCCTTTCTTTGACTTCCCTCGTGACTTCCCATGCAAAGGGCCTTTTCCTCTTTCACTTGTTCTTCCTTTGTTCTGCATGTTTAAAGCGGAACCTAATGAGGTTGAATTTTAACTTGTGCTTTTCCATTTCATTTGCTGGCTTAGGATAACACCAAGAACTTCATCAAATTTCAAAGTATTTGAACTAGAGACAAAATTTCTTACAGCCATAACCAAGCTATTTTAGCTTTCTAGCAAAGAACATAAAATTAAGAGAGCCCTAACCTCTTCATCGAATGAAATTGTATGGATTCCAATTGACTGATGATTGTATTAAATTCATTTAAATGATTCACTACAGATCCTCCCTCACCCATTTTCATATTAAAAAAATGCTTCATAATAAATACCTTATTCAAAACTAAGGGTTTCTCGTATAACTTAGCCAATGTCTCCTTCAGCTCTATGGTCATTTTTTCCATTGATATGTTGAATTTTATAGACAGTGCAAGGCACAATTGAATAGATCCCAGTGCCTTCCTATCCAAGATCTCCTAGTCCTATGCTGACATACTTCCCATTTTCTTCACTTTTCCTTCTAATGGCTTCCACAGGTCCTTTTGATATAGATAATCTTCCATTTCCATTTTCCATAACTGAAAATTCTGGCCACATAATTTTTCAATCTTGAATTTGTAATCCTCCATTGCTCACACTCAAAATTTAAATTCCTATCAATCTACAACAACAAACCTTGCTCTAATACTAATTGTTAGGGTTTGACAGATCTGGAACAATATAAGAATAAACAGTTATATGCAGAAACAAAACAAGAATAAAACTGAACATAGATAACACACAGATTTGACGTGGTTCACCCAAAACTTGGGCTACATCCACCTACAAAGTCATCCAACCTTTCTTATTATCCAACAAAATAGTACACCAACATTACAATGCAATATGCATCTCAGTTGCTTATAAAATGTGTTTTAGGGCAAGCACTAAAATCAACCATTTTAGGTTTTTACAATGTCACCACAATATCAACACCTACTACATGATGAGTCACCACAATATCAACATTTTCCTTTCCTCGCCCTTGTACATGTACGGTTTCAACTTCTGTCCGTTCATTTCTTTTTTTCATTTCTTTTTGCGTCTGTTTAGGGTAGGTTTTTGCCCTAGTCATGTCATTCTCCCTCCCAAGCCCTTAGGGTTTTTTGCCCTTGCGCCTACAGAGGGGTATCTATCCCTTCTTGGCTCTTCTTTTGCATTTTTGTTAGACTTAGGGTTTTGGGCGTCGCAACCTAGTCGTAGGTTTTCAGCCTACGAAAGGCCAAACATGTCTTTCCCCTCGAGAATTTTTTCACCTAAGTACATTTATCACTTTGGAAGCTTTAGTGTTTTGGACCTTCAAAATGTTTGAAACCCCCTAAACACCAAAAGGTTGAATGACCGAAGACAGGCTCCTCCTTTCGGAGTTTTCAGACTTTCCAAGTTCGAAGCATTTTTCAAAATTTCACACACTGAAAGTCTGAGAGGACGTTTTGTTTCTCCAAAACCTCGTTCATCAAATTTTTGGCCTTTTCAGAGCCTGACACTATCTTCAGCATTCAAAATCCTAAAATGACTAAAAGAGTGAAAAACTTTATTTTTGGCTACTTAAAGAGCCTTTTCTTCAGTTTTTCTTAGCTAGTTTGTTTTCCTTTCCTATTTTTTTGTTTTCTTTCAAATAAAAGATACTGATACTTGCATTTTTATTGTAGGAATGCCTAAGAAATGAACATCACCAATGAAGTATGTGTACAAGTGGAATCACCCCCCTTCAAATATCAGGAACAAGCACATAGATATCACTAATACTGACATCGGGAACATAGACTGGGATTAGTTTCTAGTAAGGTGTTCCCAACTAGCGGGAAGGTCAAAAAACTATACCTCCTTGGTCCTATCAGGCCTAGTTAATGTAGCAAACCATCCAATGGTAGTCATGTCTTCCAAGATAATCATGACCCTAGCTAACCACTACCTCCCAGATGAAAGAATGGTTAAAAATATAGAAGGACAGGTGGTTTTGGACATAAGACCGAACAACATAGAAGAGGTCTTCCATCTCCAAAAGGGAATTGACAAATTCTATGATTTCTTCATAGAAAAAGGATAAGGTGGTTAAGAAACAAAGCTAAGGATGCATATGTGATAAAAAAATCAAGATTATCTCAATCAACCTCTCCTGAAGAATAAAGTGGGCAAGATAGACCTCAGAAGGGGGTATTTAAATGATGACATCCAGGAAATGGTAAGATTAATAAGATGAGGGTATGGAATACCTCAGTCCATCCAACTCAAGGACTAGATCATCCTACTAATAGAGAAGATCATGAACTGCAAGTCTAGGTTTGATTGGGCCACTATCATAAGTGACCAACTAGACAAGAAACTGACTGCGGTTAAGTACAATCCAAAATTCAACATGGGTAAATATATAGTGTACTTATTAGCTAGACAAAAATACTATCTAGGGCTCATGAAAAGGGGAAACATCAATGACCCAAATGCATGGCCTCATATTATATATCTACAACTGTATAGTCAGAAAATGGAAGCACTTCCATAGGAGATTAGTTTATCCTTCTGAGTGAGTGGTTTGGGGTCATGAAAAGTTCCTTTGAATGGGTTCCTGATCTTGACATGGCTTCCCCCCTGACCTATCTTTCTAACCTATATTTTATGACCTGAATTTTGCATTCTGGGTCTCTGAATTGTGATCCTGGGATCTGAGGACAGGGTCGACCTCCTAGGATAGGGTCAACCTCAACCTTTCCCTAGGGTAGGGTCAAACTTGAACCTGTCCTAGGATAGGGCTGACCTCGACCCTGTCACAGGGTCCAAATCCCAGGAACTTTTGGTTTTCAGGATGTCGGTCTTCACAAAAAGTTTTCTCCCGCTTCCGGGTCGGCTATTTCGGGTTCTGAATTGGTTGATTCCTAAATTATATTTAATATAGGTCCTCTCCTAGGGGTAAAGGCTTAAATGATGATTTAATTATCCCATGTAGGCCTCCTTAGAAGATTGTGCCCTAATTTCATATAAAAGGGAGCCTTCTCCTCTCATTTTCTCTAAGCATGAATAGCCACAATCAAGCAATTGAAGTCTTCTAATCAAGCATCAAGCATCCTTATGAAGTGAAGTCCAAGTAAGCAATTAAGAAATATTTGAAGTAAGTATCCATCATTCTCAAGTATCCATTTGCATGAAGGAGATCCATTGGAGGCCATTGAAGGATTCAAGCCAAAAAGTGCCCTTTGGTGATCTCTCCATCCATCTTCTTCGAAAGCCCTTGTCAAGTTGAAGAATCCATTCAAGACTTGGTGTTGGAGATCTACAAGAAAGAGGTTGAAGACATCCTTCCATTCTACATTCCATGTTTTGAAGCATACTTGTGGATCCACGGATTTGAATCTTCCACAAGGACATTACAAGCAAGGTAAATTTATGTGTTTACTTTGTTTATCTCTGCAATTTCAATTATATTATAAGGTTAATTCCAAAAATAGGGTTTGACCAAGGCAAATCCCTTTCCCCCAACAAACAAAATTTTTTCTTGCAGGTACAGTTTTGGAACTGTAAATCTGAGGCTAGATCTGGATACCCTTTTCGGATTTCTTTCAGACCGTGTGAACAGGGACACTTTCGGAGTTGAGAAAATCAAGTTGGAAAAAGTGGTACAGGGTCAACCTTTTTCATAAGACGACATCGGAATGGAAAAATATTTTTGGGTTTTGTCCGTCTCTCTGTTTCGGTTCGGTATCAACTGTCAGCATCTCCAGAAATAGTCTACAGATCTCATAAAATAGCAATATTTAATTTTCCACTTTGGAAGGTTGGTATTCTCCTATTCTTTTCAATTACTGTCATTAATCATATTAATCAACCAATTTACAGAATTTAAGATCCCCTTTCTTGGTCTCTTTCCAAATATTGGATTCATTTGTGTATTAACCCTTTGGGATTGATCAAAATTGGATCTCCTATTTGTGTACTTGAGGGTGAAGGAAAGGAGCATCTTATCCTCCCTTAATCATAATCAACACAAATAACAATTAAAAATTCAAACCCTCTTAAACCACAATTCTCTCCTTTACATTTTGGTAACATATCATCTATCTACACATCACATCTAACATAACATTATTTTTTTATGTTACAACAACTAGTGAGAAGGAAAGATATGCCAGAAGATAGGCTGGATTACAGGATAGTGAATGATTCTTTCATCTTCGCAATAATGAGATCCATTGAGGGTGATTTCATGAAGAGACTGTGAGAAGAAGAAGCTATCAAAGTAAGGGCCATAGGGGATTAATACATATAGTTCATGACTTTAACATACATCTGAGTGGAAGGATATACCCTAAACCTAAAGAAGCTACCCAGGTACTCATCTGATTAGGTAATCATTCTAGAAATGGCTAGACAACTTGCAGATGTATATGAGCACATAAAGCATAAGAAGAAACACTGTTGGGACTTCCCCATTCCCCTAGGAGCATACACTCTTTAGGATATAAAATTCTATAAATCCTTGGCCTTTGAATAGGACAAGTTCCCACTCCAACTATATAAAACCATTCGGGCCCGATTTGACCCAATAGGCACATATGACCATATCATTGGAAATTTTTATATCTAGGAGCCACATATTTAAGATCATTGGATGAACTGTGTGGATGATCACAAGGTAAGAATCAAGGATTATTGCAGGATGCCCTCAAACTAGCATAGGATATCTTGAAGTTCCAAATCCCTCAAAAGGTCTAGGAGAAAGATTTAAATAATGTGTTAGAGTCAATCTATTCTCTGGATAAAATATAAAACATGCCCATCTTGAATGTGGAGATAGATATAGATGAAAATGATGAAATTGACTTAAGAGAAAGGAATTTGGTTAGGACAACTGAGGCATGGATCAAAAGGACCTATCAAATGGATCCCATTCCTATGAAGACACTGATGGACCCACCCCAGCAAGAAGATAAGAAACATGGAGAAATATCCACAGTGCCCCAGTAAAAGAAGGCTCCACCTCAGAAGCCAGGGAAAGTGTATGGGCATGAATGTCTAGTAGAATATGGTCCTAATCCTACACATAAGGCCCCAAATATTAGGATGATAGGGTAGATAGATCCTCCTATTGGATCATCACAAGCAACCCAAGGTGAAGGCCCTTCCACTTCTAGCCCTACGAGTAGAGAAGGGAAGAAGATTTACAAAAGAAAGAGAGTTTTCACCTCTCTGAAATTAGAAGTTGTAGAAGAAGAACTGGAAGAGGAAAACACACCTTTGGTAAAAAGATCAAGGTCTTAGGATGCCTCTCAGAGGCTCTCAAAGGAAAAATTAAATAAGAAGTAAGAATATAGAGAATCCAAAATAGCAATATAATCTTGAGGATGCCCCAGGCTCAAATGAGTTCCAACTATCCGATTTTGAAGGCCTAGAGGGTTTTGTGGGTGAAGGGAAGGATACACCTGAATCAACAATAGGAATTAACATGAGAACATAGGCACCCATCAAGCCTCAAGTGATCCTCACACCACCTCTGACATAATTCACTAATCCTATACTAAAGGTTCCTGTCAAAGGGGTGGACTCTAACACTGGTCGAAGGCCAAAAACTCAAGATACCACCACCACCTAGAGTATAGAAGGGGGTAAAGATTTAGGAGAGATTTCAACATACACTCTACCACCTTACATTTCAACTCCACCAACCTCTCTCTGATCTCCCATTCCTACTTTGCAACCTGCTTTCCCAACTCCAATGCAAGCTCCACCTCCTTCAACTTCCACTCTCCTACCTCCCATCTAACTCTTTCTACTCCTACTCCACCACCCACAATGCCCACTACATATTCACCACCATCGGTTCCTTTTCCTTACTTTATCCTCACTCCTCGGGTATCAGTAAGCACAAAAGCTGCATCTCCCTTCAAGACCACATTGGAGGCCATGACTGACCTTAATGCGAGAATATCAATCAGTTCCTCAGGGGACAAAGGTCAAGATAGAGATTAAAAAGATGTTGCAGGATAAGAAGAGAGGGGAGAAGGAGAGGAGGGAGGGAGAAAAGAGAAGGGGGAAGAAGAAATCCATGAAGAAGAAATGCATGAAGGGTAAGGTGGGGAAGAGGTAGAAAATGGGGAAGAGGAAGAGGAGGAGATGACTCCTAGATCACAAAGCTTAGCTTTGATCTTTCATATTGCCCCATATGAGTGAGTTACAACCCTTAGTAAACCTACTTGGTTTAGTAAAGAGATCCAACCTCCGAAGATAACTTACACAGATGAGGAGGAAGGAGAAGATACATATGTGATATTCTTGGGGAAAGCCTTCCATCAGGAAGAGGACAACATACAAGCAAAGACCATAGCTTATGGCACCCAAGAAACTGAGGGTTGCTAGAAGGAAAAAGTAGAAGTTCCCTTTGTTATCACCTCTCAAGAACAAGTGGCCCTCAAGGATTATACATTTGAAGAGGTATACTTAGGGGAGCCAACCAAAGAAGGAACCAAGACACAGGAAGCCCTAGGGCTTAAACATGCTCTAGGATTCATGATAAAAGATAGAGAGACCATCAAGTCCTTGACAAAGAATAATGAGGCTCTAAAGAAGTACATTCATAAGATGGTGGGTCACATTGACCCAAGTTTCCATGAGGCCTCATTACAGGCCGTATTAGAAAAGGTAGCTACTCCAAACTTATAGGAAGGTGTGACCCCTTCTTTCATTCAGGCAAGTGCTGATTGGAAGAATGATTTTGAATAGTATAGAAAAGGGGTTATTAGATTGGTTTTTAGGGCTTACAGAGTCTTCCTGATTGAAACCACAAAGTTGATTCATCTAATGGAGAGTGAGGAGGGATTGGATTCTGAAGTAACCAAATGGGAGGCTTCCCTCTAAGACCTCAAGGTAATCAAGAAGAAACACCTCCAAATCTTGGTTAAGCTATATAAGGGTGAAGAGATGGACAACATCAAAACTTGGATTAAGAGCATAGCCAAAACAATTAAGGTTTGAAAAAAATATCTAGCCCGAATACTGGAAAGGAAAAAATAAGTTATCGAATGGGTAGTATAAATAGAAGGATTTTTCACAGGTATCACTTTAGAACTCTACTGGGACCAAATTAAACAATTCATGCACCCAAAAAAGGAAGTGATACAATAATTCAAGGATATTTTGATAGGAATTTGCACCAAAGAGGCCCTGCACTAACTATTATATTTAAAGGAAATCATGCAGAGGATGTTTGAACACAAACAAGAAATCAAGTTCTTCACTTCTGAATTGACTCTTTTTAGAGAGAAGCAAGAATGACAAGTCAAAAAAGTGAAGAGGAGAGAAATAAATTATGAGGAAGTACATGAAATAGTGCAAAGGCTGTGAGATGCTCATCCAGAGGTATTCCCAAGCTGATTGCTTAAACTCAAACAACCATTTTTGAGAAGGTTAGTTTTTTCACACTTAGCCACTTTCCTCCAAAGGCTAGTATCGACATTTTGGCCGTTTTGCACTTTCGACCCTCTCAGCCTTTCAGCATCTGAAAGGGCCAAAATTTTGGGGTCTCTAGTTCTGGTACGTAACTAAAGTTCATTTTGGAAGGATCAAGGGTCCTCTATCAGCTCCCACCTTAAAGAGAACTACATATGAAGATTCCAAGGGAGAACTTCAATATCAAGAAGAAGATTCCAGTTGCATATTGAGAAACTCCAGCTTCTTTCTCTCTTCTTTATTGGCGAGTTTGATCCCTTTTGCATGGGAAAACTGATTGTAAATGGATTAAAGATTTGTGCAATTTTTTAGTATCAATTAGCAATAGTTTCCTTTAGCAAAGCCTTAGTTCTAGTTTGTTTTCATTGTTTTTAGAGTCTCTGATGCCCTAATTTTGGCATTCAAAGTGTGTAGACCAGAACTCTATATATTATAATCAAAAGAAATGCAATCAAGTCAGATTCTTGATGTAATAAAGATCTACAATTGGTGCTTCATTCATGGTGTGATATTTTCTACTATCTATGAGAAATTGGTGAATGTGTGTATGCTTATTCATTATTTTCAAAGAGCCAACCATTTTATTATGTCTCAAATCTCTATTTCTTTAAGTTGGAGTTTGTTTTTGTTTATATACCTTGTTGTGATGAATGTATTGGAAAGATCATCTTTTGGGCTCAACGATAAATTCGTCTCATGTATTCGCACATCTTGGTGGCTTCACAATTTGATAGAATTTGAAAATCTTGCATGAGTGAATACATTTTCTCTCCAAATGATTACATCCATTGGATATATAAATGTGACATTGTCTGATTTATATTCATTTGGTTTGTTCCAAATATCTCCATCATTCTATTTGCAAGGAAGGATCAACAATGGTTTATGTCTATTAGCATTTTATTTTCAGCACTCTACTTCATTCTGGTTACTCTAATCCCTTTAAATTCCTGTAATAAATCTGAAAAAAATATCTTTAAAACACAAATTTGAATAATTAGTAGAGCTACAATCCTTGATAAATTGGGAAATACCAAAAAAGTACTAAAGTTGTTTTGCAGTTTGATGTCTTGAACGTACTAGCAAAGGCATCCTCGTGAACATTCACATTTATCTTCAACTGAGTTACCAAGAAGTTTGTACCATGACCTCAAAGAACCATGGGAATAACTTCGTTATTCTTTCAAGAGAGGAAATCAAATCTCAAGATCCTATCAATTGACTTGTGTAAAAAAAATGCTCAACAGAAGTGGCGCTAGAAGGAGGGTTTCTCAACAGTGAAAAGTTGGATAACATTGGATCTTTCTCTCCAGAATGGTTCGAGTGAGTGCTTAGATCATCTCCAAAAAGAGGTTAGTTCCTTGAACTCACTCACCACCCTAGAGCTCACAACAAAAAAGGGAAGACAAGAGACAACTCCTCTCACCATCCTACTGAGTCCCAGAATCCACTTGGACATAAATCACACATCACTGCCCCGACTATTCTCACAGCCTCAAACCAAAATCAAAACTTGCAAAATCAGAATTTGCAACAACCTCATCCAATTTATTTCTTCCCTAATGCACAAATCTCGCCATTAAACTTTGTTGGGAAGCTCTATAAATTGGCCAAAAATATGGAAAAAAATTTCACGTGTTTCATTTATGGTGAATCAAGAACTGAAGAAAAACACATCTGTGCCTTCAAAGAAATTTGTAACCGCAAATTGATTTCTCACCAATATGTTTTTTTTTGTCTATTCCCATACACTTTGGGAGAATTTGCATACAAATAGTACCTAAACCTACCACGGGGATATATTTTTTCATGGCTCAAATTTGAAACAAAATTTCTTAATCAACTTAAGTTCTATGCATAGACGCTTCTATGACACATCACCAACTTGTCACAACAAGGAAAGATCCTAATGAGCCTATCGCTATGTTCAACCACCATTTCCACAAGATACATCAAAATTTGGAAGCTCCTTACACTGTACCAGAGGTAGCTTCCATATAGGTCTACATCAAAGCTCTGTACCCCCTCACCTCAATGTTTCTAAGAAGGCTTCCCCCTATGGATAGATACACAATGGAAAAGGTGTACAATGAAGCCATCATGTCCACGCAACAAATGGACACACAAGAAGGGAACTTCATGTGTATGCCCACCATTAACAACACCATTTCCCCACATCCATTTTCAAACAACAATCAAGCTTTGGCCACTCATATGCCTTCACTAAATCCAACTCTGGCACAACCATTCACAACCCTACCATCGTCCATCACATATCCTAGTTATGGGGCTTATGAAACAATGTTTATGGAGAAAAGGGTTGTGCCCCAAGGTAAACCTGATACTCACTTAGCCTCTGAATTGGATGCCATGAAGAAAACCTTGTCCCAACTCACAAATGAGCTCACCCAGATGAAGTAGAATCCTTCTGGCCAAAACTAAAGTGGGTACCAATGGGAACCGACCAGTCTGACTTCTTATCCCTTGAATCAGAATCAAAGTTTCAACACTTACAACAATACCAACATTACACAGGATAAGCCATTTGGGTAGTAGAGGCCCAATGGTACCATCCCGGTGGATAATGCTAATACCTATGAGACCGGCGATGCAAATTTTTTCCAAGCTCCAAATCATGCCAAGGAAATGACGAATATGGGAGCAACTCCTATAACCTATATCCTCAAAATCTAGAGGAACCACCCATTTAGTTCAATGCCATTATGTTTGAATCCCATGAGTCTTGAAATGGGGAAAGGTCAGAAACCTATACAGGAGAAGAAGAGTTTGTGTTCCTATTTTATAAAGAAAAATATCTTGAATACTTTGAAGTCCAAGCCTTCCAAAATGATCATCGGAACTCATAAAAATTATTTTGGATCCAAAAGGAACCAATGACACATGGTATACCACCGAGTAAACAACCAACTCCACTAGATCCCTAGGCAAGAAACAATCTTGTGCCAGATAGAGGTCCAAGTCTTCCTATACCATCTCCACCAAACACATTTGCTGGTTACATGAGCTCAGCATTGTCAAATGACAAATACAGTGTAGTTTAAGAATTGAAGAAAACTAAAGCAAACATATCCATGTTTGAAATGCTTCAGGGTTTCCCTTCTCAGAGACAAGCCCTCCTAAAATCCTTGGACCATTCGAAGAAAGGAACAATGACTAGCAGCATGAAGACCACCTCCAATGTCAACACTTCCAAAGCTTTTCTGGTGATGTTCAAAGACAAGATAGAGGTACCACCATTCCTACTCAGTCTGTGGATATTTGGGAAACTTACACAATTGCCTAATTGACTTTGGGGCTTCATGTAATGTCGTGGCTTTGTCCATTTGTCAAAAACTCAGAATTATTTCACAAACAATTAACAGAGTGGTAATTCAGCTTGACAAAACAAAAGTAAGGTGATTTGTGTACTTAAAGAAATATACATCCAACTAGTTGTAGAACCAAGGATAGAATACATCAATATGCACATAGTGGATATCCCTAAAACTTATGGAATGTTATTGCACTGAGAGTGGAGCAAATTCTTGAGAGGATGGTTATCCATGGATTTCACCCAGCTATGCTTACCATGGAAAGAGCTGAACAACCAAATGAAGATTGATGTCAAGCCTAAGTTGAAAATAATGATCATATAATATAATGATCCAAATGAAGTTATGTTCACACAGACCAACCTAGGCACTTATCGGGTGGATGGCGTCCTCATGTTCCAAATCCAAGAAGGTGAAGGGTTAGATGACAGTCCCATCCAAGGTCTCCTAGAGTTACACATTGGAGAAAATATCTTCAGAAGCTTCATTGATAGTACCACAAAAATCCTAAGACATCTGGGTTAAGATGTAGATCCCAATATCTTATTACTACAAGGGTATTGTTGATTACATCGAGCAAGTCACTCAAAATTCACATGTCCCAATTTCCAAGAGCTGTTGTCATGAGTGTTACCTTAGATTTCCACACCACATAAAATATTAAAAGGGCCTTTGATAAAATAAGAAATCCTTGATTTGATGAAAGAGAGTAATAGATTACCAAGGTTTGATAGCCTAGTCAATCCAGACACTCCAACCCAAAGTCAAGATAGTGAGTCATACTCCATTAAAAAGAGCCCTACCCTGAATATGCTCAGCAACTGGAGTACCTCAGATGATGGAGCATGTCCACCCTACAAAGAGTTATAGGGAGATAAAGATGGTGAAATTACTAAATTCCATGACCTCATACATGTCTAGGGAATAACGGAAGTAGAGCCAAATTCTTTAGATAATGATGGAGGAAAGAAGAAGAAGCTCAAGACAACGAGTTACTCAAGGAATATGCCGACCAAGTCAAACCCTATGAAACAACATCAAATATGGAAATTACACTTTGATGGCTCTAGATGTAAACAAGGAGTAGGTATGGGGATCAAACTAATAAACCCAAGAGGCAATTCTTTCTATGCCTCTTATAGGTTACAATTTATGTGCACTAACAATGTTTTAGAATATGAAGCTCTAATTCATGGACTCATCCTAGCCCATGAGAAGGAAATAAAAACCATGATGGTAAAAGGATACTCACAATTCATTGTCAAAAAAATCCCTAGTCAATATTCTTGAAATGATAAGAGGCTTTCACCCTACCAGAATAGGGCATGGGACTTGATCGATGACTTCAAAGCCTTTAACATCAATGCAATCCTGCAGAGGAAAAATGTCATCGCCGATGCCTTAGCTGTATCCACTAGTTCATTACACCCAATGGAGAAATAAAAACTAAAGAAGTTCTCAGTTGAACATGTTGCAGCCCCGATCATCCTAGATAACATCACCAATTTCCAAATCTTCCAATATGACCAACACATCATTGAGTTCATCATGTGCACAGGAGTGTTCAAAAAAATAGATCATAGATGAAGGGAAGGAAGGAAGAAGAAGAAGAATAAGTTAGCCTGAAGGATCCCGATGATCAAGGCATTATAAACCTAAGGACCAATTCCATACCAAAAGGAATACTAGAACTACAAAGTATTTTTGACAGTGATGGGACTATTGTGAAAAGATGTCCAGACATACCACCCAATAGAAAAGATTATGAAGCATACAACCTCGGCACCAAAGATGAGACAAGAGAAGTCCACATTGGGAAATTCTGTACCAAAGAAGAGAAAGATGAGATGGTCCACCTCCTTAAAGAATTTTGAGATAGCATAGCTTGGAGTTATGAAGAGATGAAAATGTATGACACGTTAGTCATAGTACACAATATCCCATTAAAGTTGTATTCCAAACCATTTTGATAGTGCCAATGTCCTGTAAACCATTCTATAGAGCACCAGATACAAAAGGAAGTCTAGAAGTTTCTAGAAGCAAGGATCATATTCCCGATTCAACACTCCATGTGGGTAGAAAATTTGGTGCCTGTAAGAAAGAAGATCGGTGAGATCAAACTATGCATGGATTTCCGGAATTTGAAAAAAGCCTCTTAAAAGGATAACTACCCACTCCCTTCTCTCGATGAGGTAATGCAAGTGGTGATCGATCCAAAATGATGTCCTTCCTGGATGGCTATTCAGGGTATAATCAACTAATGGTACAAGAGGAAGACAGATTAAAAATGGCATTCACCACCAAGTGTAGAACATTCACTTACCGATGGATGCCCTTTGATTTAATCAACATCGAGGATACTTTCTTGAGAGAGATCAACACTACGTTCAAAGGGTTATTAGAAAATGCGTCATCATCTACACAGACGATATAACCATCTTTTGAAACTAGCAAGCCAATAACATAAGTGATCTAAGGAGATTCCTCCAAAGATGAAGGAAGTATGAGATTTCCCTAAATCCTAAAAAATGTGTATTTTGGGTGACAGAAGGGAAGTTGCTTGGGCATGTAATCTCAAAAATAGGAATAGTGATCAACCTTGGCTAGGTCCAAGCCATTCTCAAGCTGACGCCACCTCACCACCACAAAGAGTTGAAGTCTTTCTTTGGGAAGGTTCACTTTGTAGGGAAGTTTATCAATGGTTTTTTTGAGATAGTAAAACCACTCAACGATATGCTGAAGAAGGACGCTAAGATTGAGTGGACTCCCCCAGTAAGAAAGTCATATCACTAATACATTTGGGGTGAAATTGCGACAGTAATTTGCGACGGGGGCAAAATGTTAAGTGTTTTTGGCTTTTTTTTTCAATTATAACCCGACAATGTCGCAATTGCGACGTTAACGAGATATAAGGCCAAAAAAAAAGAGAAAACATTGTCATTGTTCAATAGCGGTGTCAGGGTTTTTACAGATCTGCGCGGGCAAAAGAAATTTTCCATTGATAGCGACTGCATTGGAATCCAAACGGCTGAGAGAGGTATGATTTTAAACTTCACTTTGTCATTGTCAACCTGCCCTCCAGACAGTTGTGTTCCTCTGTCTCCACACTTGGTCTCATTATACCCATCATTCAAGTTCCTGCAATATATTTACAAGGAACCTCCTTGATACGGAAAAAAGTGCCCTGGGGTCACGAAACACATTTGCAGCTATATATTTTCCATATATATTTGGGGGTGGCCTGGTTCGAACTAGCTCCCTTTGGGATGGACCCTGGCTGGACCCACATGCAGACTGGACCAGGACCATGGATCAGTTCATACCCAAGCTAGTACGAGGGGCTAGGG
>MU227487.1:246188-266543 GCA_018584345.1 Thuja plicata
TTGGAATTGCAAGTAAAGAGAGTTCATGGAAAATATGCCAATGGATAGTTGGTAGAGTTGGAGGGGTGAGGGAAAGGGCCATAGGTGAAAAGGGATATCAAGAATGACAAAGATGGCAAGTGAGGAATGTTGCAAACTATGTTGGCAATGGAATTCAGTGCAGAGCAAAGCAATAAACATTATTTGTGAATACAACATTATTATTCAGAAATTCGTGAATACAAGCAACTTTTTTTTTTTAATTATATCTTGAGATTGTCGCAATTGCGACATCACCACCCCAGAATTACGACCGGGTTGCTGTACTAGCGACACCCGAAAACTGTCACAGTTTCTTGGGTTTTCGTCGCAATTGAGACGTTAATCCAAGAATTATGACGGGCGCGCTGTACTGGCGACGCCTAAAAACCGTCGTAGTTGCTTGGTATTCCGTCGCAATTACGACGGGTACCCATATAATTACGACAGATTTCCTATATTGGCAACGCCCCAAATGCCAGGGTTGATAGGGCTACATAGCGACAGATTGGAGTCGCAATTGCGATGGATATGTAAAGACATCATATTTTGTGACTAAAAAATAGCGACGTCTATGCCTGTCGCAATTGTGACACATTGCTGTCGCAATTGAGACACATAGCTGTCGCAAATCGACCACAAATGTATTAGTGTATGAAGAGATCAAGAACATAATTGCTACAGCCCCTGTTCTCATCAGTGTAGATTACACTCTTCCCTTCAAAGTATATTCTTTTGCATCAGAACACTCTTCTACTGACATCCTCTCACAGAATAAAGATGGGGAGAAAGAGATACCAATAGCCTTCATGAGTTGTCCCCTTAAGAATGTTGAATTCAAGTATCCACACCTAGACTAAAAGTCTTTTGCTCTAGTCAAAGTAGTTGAAGAAATTTAGACACTATATATTGAGGAACAAAGTCATTGGGATAGTCCACGACCTAGCCATAAAATCTCTATTGATCCAGAATGAGCTAGGAAAGAAGAGAGGAAAATGGATGGCCATCCTACAATAATTTGACCTAGAGATCTAGTCAATGAAGCTAGTAAAGGGCCAAAGCCTGAAAAAGCTGATCTCCAAAGTTGAAGAGGGTCTAGTATGAAAAAATTACCCCGATCAAGGCATGACCACTGATATATAGTATCAAGATATAGTTTAATACCTACTATCAAATTACTATCCACAGGGGATGAAAATATCATAGAGAAGGGATTTGAAAATCAAAAGAATCTCCAACATGTTGAATAATGGTCAGCTGTACAAACACAATTATGAAGGTCTTTACCTGAAGTTCCTAGACAGGCTCGATGCAAAGCAAGTCCTAAAAGATTTTCATGACAAATACGGGATAGGATACGGTTCAATGGAGGCAAATTATCACCAAATCTTAAGGGAGGGGTTTTTTTGGCCGACATTTCTTAAAGACACTGGTGAACATATAAGATTATGCCACACTTTCCAAACAAGCGCAACTCAAGAGAGAAATCCAAAAATGCCCTTACAGCCAGTATACGAGGTATGTCCATTCGCTCAATGGGGCTTAGATTTTGTTGGAATGATTAATCCCCCTTTGTTTACAAGTCACAAGTTCATTCCAACAGCTACCAAATACTGCACACGCTAGATGGAGGCCCAAGCACTGAAGAATTACACCATGAATGTGGTAACCAAGTTCTTAGAGGAGTGCATCATAACTAGGTTTGGGATGCAATTATATCTGGTATGTGACAATGCTCCCTCTTTCTCCTCCACCTCACTCATGCAATGGGCCTTTGAAAACTAGGTAATCCTCAAATTCTCTTAAAATTGTTATCCAAAAGTCAATGGCATAGCAGAGTCTACAAACAAGAACTTGACAATGGTGATTAAACATCTCCTCGATGAAAATCCTCCAGATTGGCACACACAACTAAAATACTCTCTATAGACAGACCAGTTAAGGATTAAGAATGCTTTGGGGACATCCCCATACCAACTGGTTTATAGCTTGCAGTCGGTCTTCCCTATGAACTTGAAAATCCCAATTTTGAGATTTATGGACCAGTACATGGGAGGTAAAGATCGAGTGCAAGTTAGACGCATGAACCTGCTCAACTTGGAGGAGAAAATAAATTTGGCCCTGGAGCATGTGTCAAAGCTCTAGGCCATCCTCAAGTGGTGGTTTGAAAAGAGAGCCATAATTAAAGCCTTCAGGATCTCTGACCTTGTTCTCATGTGGGACAAGGCAAAAGAAAATCTGGGCTGCCACAACAAATTTCTAAAATTGTGGACAAGCCCCAATTAGATATCAGAGATCTTGAGGGAGAACACTTTCAGGATCAACACCTTAGACATAGATTTAACCCCATGCAATTCCTCAAACATTATTTTGAGGAATTGCAATTCCTCAAACATTATTTTGGATCCTTAGTGGGACTACCTTTTGTCCCTTGTATCGTATTTTAGTCTTTTTTCTTTCTTTGATTGTCTTCTTTCTTTCTTTTGTTTTCCCCGTAGCTAGCCCCTTTCTTCAATGCATGGTCGTTCCCCTCATTTTCAGGGCTTATTTTCCTTTGGTTTAGAGTGTCTTGGATTCGTTCAAAGTGGTCCCTAAATACGAGAAGAGGTATTTCTTAGTCAAATTCTCCAAAGAAACATACAACACAGAGAACTTTCCAAGAATCAAAGTGGCGGTATCTATCATTGACAATAAGAAATATTTTTGATACTCGATCATCCTAATCAAAAAGCACACTAAGAGACGGTACCCAAGAGCATTGGTTTCTTGAGTGTTTTTCAGCTAGGACCAGCACTAGTGCATTGATTTGGGTACCCACCAATCCAAGAACCCAAGTCTAAATGAATGCAAAGGAAGGAGGAAAAGAGGATTAATTGAAGAAGAGAGAAACTGATACACAAAAAAGAAATGGCCCAAAGAGGTAAAAATGGTAAAATCTGAGTAGCACAGCCTAATCGTTACTTAGATCGATCAAAGAAGATAGTATGAACTTGAATATATAGAACTACATACATCAAGATCCTGATATAGTTCATGCAAATGGAATAAAATAAGAATCTATTAAAATAAACAACAAAATAACTCTCATACATAGTTCCATCCTAGCAGACAAAATGGACAAGGGTGACTATAAAAATCTTTATTGAGGATATGGATGCCCAACCAGAAAAAGAGAAAGGTTACATTTGGGATTCAGGGAAAAATATTTCAGGGCTATGGATGCTAGACTGGCAGCAAATATCTTTCTAGGAAGCCTTGGTCTACATGGAAAAGGTTGGATATAGCTGAAAAACATTCTGGTTACCACAATCAAAGGTTAAGGAATGAACACACATGACCACACTTTAAGAGACCAGTAGAAAACGTCAAACTGAGAAGTCGTTGAAAGATATTCAACAAAGGTAGCTCTTGGTTTTTGTTTTGCCATAAAGTCAGAATCTAGAATGGTCTTTGTGATAAAGAAATTCCTTGGTCATTCCTCCTTTTTTCGGGGCTATTTACTGTGGGTCCACAACACACACCCCATTTTGGTCCTCTAACAATGGGGACCCCCTTCTTTTTTGGGTTTTTAGGTCTGCCCCTCTCCCTGTTCCTTGAACAAGGTTCTTGAGGGGCCAGTTGAGGGAAATCAAGCATTTTCAACCTTTTCACCCTTTTTTCATATCGAAGGACCCAACATCCTCTGAAATGCCAAAAGGGCTGAAGGTTCGAGCATGACCCTTTCACTATTTTGGCCTCCAAAAAACTAAAAAAGGCTAAAATTTGAGCCTTGGCCTTTTGGTGTTTCAGCCTCTAAAGCACCAAAATTAGGATGAGGCCACCCAAATTTTAGTGTTTTGGGCTCCAAAATACCAAAACTAGATGATCTCAGCCCGCGGGCTATTTAAGTAGTCCGAGTAACTTTTTCCTCTCTTTTCTTTTTTTCTCTTCTTTGTTTGTCTACCTCCCTGTGCTCTCACTGTCTTTCTTGCCTCATCACTAGATGTTAGTAGTTTCTCCTTGACCTCAGCTTCTAGTGATTATGGTTTTCTTCTCATCACCCTTGTATAGGTAGGGTTTTGTCTTATGTCTATTTGTTTCTTTTTTGGTTTCATTTTGTGTCTGTTTAGGGTAGGTTTTCAGCCTACTAAGGTCATTCTCCCTCATAGACCCATAGGGTTTTGTGCTATTGGGCCTGCAGAGGGGCCTCTCTCCCTTCTTTCCTCTTCTTTTGCATTTTTCTTAGAGTTAGGGTTTTGGGCGTCGCAACCTATTCGTAGGTTTTTGGACTCCAAAAGGCCGAAAACATATTTCCCCTTGAGCATTTGTTTTCACCTAAGTAAATTTTGTACTTCGACAGCTTCGGTTTTTTGGACCTCCAAAATGTTTGAAACCCCTAAAATGTTGAATGACCGAATACAAGGTCCTCCTTCTGGAGTTTTTAGACTTTCAAAGCCTGAAGCAGTTTTTGGAATTTTGCACACCAAAAGTCTGAGAGGACATTGTTTCTCAAAAACCTTGTTCATCGCATTTTTGGCCTTTTTGAACCCTGACACTTTCATCGGTGTCCAAAATCCTGAATCGGCCAAAGAGAAAAATTGCATTTCTAGCTACACAAAGAGCCTCTACTTCTATTTTTCTTAGTTAGTTTTTTTCCCTTTCTTTCTTTTTAGTTTTCTTTCAAATAAAAGATACCGATACTTGCATTGTTCTCAGAGGAATGCTTGAGAAATGAACAACATCCCTAATGAAGTACCTGTACAAGGGGAATCACCCCCCTTCAAAGATTGGGAACAAGCTCATAGATATCACTGATACAGACATTGGGAATGTAGACTAGGATCAGTTCCTAGTAAGGTGTTCCCAACTAGCGAGAAGGTCCAAAGACTATCCCTCACTAGTCCTATTGGTCCTAGTTAATGCATCAACCCATCCAATGGTAGTTTTTTCTTCTGAGATAATCATGACCCTAGATAGCCACTACATCCTAGATGAAAGGGTGGTTAAAAATATAGAAGGATAGGTGGTTCTGAACATAAGACCAGACAACATCGAAGAGGTCTTCCATATCCAACAGGGCATGGACAAATTCTATGATTTCTTCATAGAAAAAGGGCTAAGGTGGTTCAAAAACAAAGCTGAGGATACATATGTTATCATAAATCAAGAATATCTCAAGAAACCTTTCCTGAAGAATAAACTAGACAAGATAGACCTCATAAGGGGGTGTTTAAAAGATGTCATCTAGGCAGTGGTAACACTAATAAGCTAAGTGTATGGACTACCTCTATCCATCCAACTCAAGGAATGGATGATCCTACTGATAGATTAGAAGAGTAACTGCAAGGCCAAGTTTGATTGGGCCACTATCATAAGTGATAAACTAGATGAGAAACTTATTTTGGCTAAGAACAATACAAAATTATGCATGAGTACATATATAGTGTACTTATTAGCCGCACAAGTAGACTATCCAGGGCTCATGAAAAGGGGAAACATCAATAACCCAAATGCATGGCCTTATATTGTATATCCACAACTAGTGAGAAGGGTAGATATGCCAGAAGATAGCCTAGATTATAGGATAGTGAATGATGCTTTCATCTTTGCAATCATCAGATCCATTGAGGGTGATTCCACAAAGAGAATGTCAGAAGAAGAAGCACCAAAGTGAGGGGCATATGGGCTTACTACATATAGTTCAGGACTTCCACATACATCCAAGTGGCATGATATACCGTAAACCCAAAGAAGCTACCTAGGTACCCATTTGATTGGGTAATCATTCTAGTAAATGGCTAGATAGCTTGCAGATGCATATGAGCACATAAATCATAATAAGAAGCATTTTTGGGACTTCCCCATTTCCCTAGTCCCATACACTCTCAAGGACATGAAATTCTATAATTCATTATCCTTTGAGTTGGATAAGTTCCCACTCCAACTATATTAAACCTTTTGGGCCCGATTTTACCCATTAGGCACATATAGCCATATCATTGGAAAGTTCTATATCCACGAGCCACACATTGAAGATCATTGGACGAACTGTGTGGACAATCACAAGGTAAGAATTGGGGATTACTATAGGATTTCCATCACACTAGAACAAGATACCTTGAAGGTCCAAATCCCCCCAAAGGTCTAGGACAAAGATTCAAATAATGTGCTAGAGTCAATCTATACTCTGGATAAAATATACAAGAGACCCATCTTGAATGCAGAGATATATAAGGATGAAAATCTCAACATTGACTTCAGAGAAAGGCATGTGGTCAAGATGACTAAGGCATGGATCAATATGCCCTAACAACTGGATCCCATTCCTATGAAGACACTAATGGAACCACCCTGGAAGGAAGATAAGAAACACGGAGAAAGATCCACAGTGCCCTAGTACAAGAAGGCCCCACCTGAGAAGCTAGTGATAGTGTATGGGCATGAACGTCTGGTTGAATATGGTCCTAATCATAGGAACAAGGCCCCAAAGACCAAGATTATATGGTAGATAGATCCTCTTATTGGATCATCACAATCCATTCAAGGTGAAGGGCCTTCCACTTCTAGCCCTATCACTCAGGAAGGGAAGAAGACTTACAAAAGAAAGAGAGCTTCCGCCTCTCTGCGATTAGAAGTTGTACAAAAAGAACCAGAAGAGGAAGAAAGACCTTTGGTAAAAAGAAAAATGTCTCAGGAATCCTCTTAGGGGAAAAAGGAAACCACAAGGAAGAAAATAGAGGATCCAGAAGAGTAGGACAATCGTGAGGATGCGCTAGGATCAGTTGAGTTCCAGATATCTAATTTTTAAGGCCTAGATTTTTTTTTGGATCAAGCCCAGGATACACCAGGCTCAATAGAAAGAAGTGACATGAGCATGTAGGAACCCATCCAACATCAAGTGATCCTCACACCACTTCTAACACAATTCACTAATCTCGTACTAAACGTGCCTGTCACAAGAGTGGACTCTAACACTGGCCTAGGTCCAAAAACTCAAGATACCACCGCCGCCCAGACTAGAGCAGGGGTAAAGCTATAGGAGAGAGTTCAGAATCCACTCCACCACCTTACATTCTCACTCTACCAACCTCTCTCCTACATCCCATTCCTACTTTTCCACCTTCTCTCCCAACTCCAATGCCAACTCTACCCCGTTGAACTTCCACTCTCCCACCACCCATTCTGACTCTTTCTACTCCTACTCCACCACCCACAATACCCACTCCAACTCCACCACTATAGGTTCCTTTGACTTGATTTATCTTGACTCCTCAAGTATCAATAAGCACATAAGCTACATCTCCCTTCAGGACAACATTGGGTGCCATGACTGGCCTTAATATGGGAATATCAATCAGTTCCTTACAGGACAAAGGCCAAGATAGAGATGAAAAAGATGTTGCAGCAGAAGAAGACAAGGGATAAGGAGAGGAGGGAGAAGAAGAGAAGGGGTAAGAATAAATCCATGAAGAACAAATGCATAAAGAGGAAGGTGGGGAAGAGGTTGAACTTGGAGAAGAGGCAGAGGGGGAGATGACTTTCAGATCACAAAGCTTGGCTTAGATCCTCCATTTTTCCACATATGAGCCAATTACTAGCTTTAGTAAACCTACTTGGTTTACTAAAGAGATCTAGCCTTAGAAGAGAACTTACACAGATTATTAGGAAGGAGAAGAAATAGATATGAGATTCATGGGGCAAGCCTTCAATCAGGAAGAGGCCAACATAACAGCAAGGACCATATCCTATGTCACTCATGACACCTGAGGTTGCTGGAAGGTACAAGTAGCCATTCCCTCTGTTAGCACCTCTCAATTACAAGTGACCCCTGAGGATTATATATTTGAAGAGGTATACTTAGGGGAGCCAACTAGGGAAGGAAGAAAGACACTAGTAGCCCTAGGGCTTAAATATTCACTAGGATTCATGAGAAAAATGAAGAGACCATCAAGTCCTTGACAGAGAAAAATGAGGCTTTAAAGAAGTTCATTCATAAGATGGTGGGTCCCATTGACCTGAGTTTCCCTAAGGCCTCATTACATGCCCTATTAGAAAAGAGAGCTACTCTAGACTTACCGGTAGGTGTGACCCCTTCTTTCATTCAGGAAAGTGTTGATTGGAAGAATAATTTTGAGCAGTATGGAGAAGGGGTTATTAGATTGGTTTTTAGGAATTATAGAGTCATCCTGATTGAAACCACAAATTTGATTGATCTAATGGAGAGTAGGAGGGATTGGATTCTGAAGTAACCGAATGGAAGGCTGCCCTCCAAGACCTCAAGGTAATCAAGAAGCAACTCTTCCAAATCTTGGTTAAGGTATATGAGGGTGAAGAGCTGGACAAATTTGAAATGTGGATTAAGAGCATAGCCAAAACCATTAAGGTTTACAAAAATAGTCTAGCCCAAATGCTTGAAAAGAAAAAATAAGTTATGGAATGGGTAGAAGAAATAGAAGGCTTCTTCACAGGTATTGGCTTAGAACTCTACCATGACCAAAGTAAACAGATCCTGCACCCAGAAAATGAAGTGCTACAACAATTGAAGGATATTCTGGTAGATATTGTCACCAAAGAGATCTTGTATCAACTCTTCTACTCAAAGGAAGATATGCAAAGGATATCCAAACATGAAGAAGAAATCAGGTTCTTCACTTTTGAATTGACTATTTTCAGAGAGAAGCAAGAACGAAGGGTCAACAAAGTGAAGTGGAGAGAAATAAATGATGAGGAAGTATAGGAAATAGTGTAGAGGACACAAGATTCTCATCTGAAGGTGTTCCCAAGCTGATTTCTTAAACTCGGACAACCATTTTTGAGAAGGGCAGTTTTTCACACTTAGCCACTTTTCCTCCAAAGGCTAGTTTCGGCATTTTAGCCTTTTGACCCTTCTGGCCTTTCAGCCCTCTCAGTGTTTCAGCCTTTTTGCCTCAAAAAGGGCCAAAATTTTAGGGCCTTGAGTTTTGGTTTTGACACTTAGTCAAATTTGCACTTGGCAAATTTTGGTGTAGAGGTCGAGGTCTAGATTTCTGGGCTTTTTTAGCGAGATCACATTTTTGCATGGAATTTGAACTTCAGATTAGATGGGTACCTAACTGGAGTTTGTTTTGGAAGTGTCAAGGGTCCTCTATCAGTTCCCACCTCTAAGAGAACCATGTATGAATATTTCAAGGGAGAACTTCAAGATCAAGAAGAAGATTCTAGTTGCATATAAAGGAACTCCAACTTGTTTCTCTCTTCTTTCTTGGCAAGTTTGATCCCTTTTGCATGGGAAAACTGATCGTAAATGGATTAAAGATCCATGCAAGTTGTTTAGTATTAGTTAGCAAAATCTTCCTTCAACAAATCTTTATTTCCAGTTTGTTTTCATTGTTTTTAGAGTCTGTGATGTCCTAATTTTTGCATTTAGAGTTTGTAGATCAAAACTCTATATATTGTAATCAAAAGTAATGTAATCGGGTCAGATTCTTGATGTAGTAAAGATCTACAATTGGTGCTTCATTCATGGTGTGATATTGTTTGCTATCTTTGCAAAATTGGTGAATGTGTGTATGCTTATTCATTCTTTTCAAAGAGCTAACTGTTTTATTGTGTCTTGAATCTGTGTTTCTTTAAGTTGGAGTTTGTTGTTGTTTATCTACCTTGTTGTGATGAACGTATTGGAAAGATCATCTTTTATGCTCAACCATAAATCTATCTCGTGTGTGCGCACATCTTGGTGGCTTCACGATTTGATAGATTTTGAAAATCTTGCACGAGTGAATATTTTTTCTCTCCAAACAATTGCATCCATTGGATATATAATTGTGAAGTTATCTGATTTATATTCATTGGGTGTTTTCAAATCTCTCCGTCATTCTATTTGCAAGGAAGAATCAACAATGGTTAATGTCTGTTAGGATTTTATTTTCAGAACTCTACTTCATTCTTGTTACCCTACCCCCTTTAAATTTATGTTATAAATCTGAAAACAATATGAAAAGACTCATCTTCAAAACATAAATTTGCATCATTAGTAGAGCTACAATCCTTGATAAATCAGAAAATACGAAAAAAAGTACTTAATTTTTTTTGCAGTTTGATGTCTTGAATGTACCAGTAAAGGCCTCCTCATGAACATTCACATTTATCTTTAACTGAATTACCAAGCAGGTTGTACCATGACCCTAGAGAACCTCTGGAATAACTTTGGTATTATTTCAAGAGAGGAAATAAAATTTTGAGATCCTAGAAATTAACTTGTGTAGAAACAACACTCAATAGTCAACATGTTTTTGTTTTCATTGGTAACTGGTTTTGGCAGGTGCTATCAAGCTTCCTATGCAAAAATACTCAAAAATATGCTCTACATTTCTTCAATGTTGTAAATTTGTTGATGAGGTTTTCGTATGTTGTTGAGTACTATTTGGAAGCATTAGATTCAAGATTTGGTTATTTGGAATGAAGTTCCAGTGGACGTGGTGTTAGTCTGAGTATCAGAATGATTGATAGAGTTTCCTATATGAAATATATGCTCAACACTTCTCCACGTGACATTTTCTGATGGTGCCATCCTAAAACTAATATTTTAATGTTTTTATCTTCATTGAATTTAGTTTCCATGATATTTTGAGTTTCAGAGGCATGGTTTGGTTTAACTCAGGTGTTTATAATTTAATTAAAAGCCTTTTGTCAAGATAGTATGTAATGTGTATGATGATTATTTTGGTTTTTATTGATGCATGTTTTGGTCCACTTCTCATTCTGTTCCACTGCAAGAATGTATACTGCTAACCTAATTTAAATTATGTTTGGATAAGATGCTTCATTGACAGTGAGAGATTTTGCAAATAAGAGGATGGATAAATAAAGAATAAATCTTTAAGGAAAGAGTGTGGCATAAGTGCAAGTGTTTGTGTGTGTGTGTGTGTGTGTGTGTGTGTGTGTGTGTGTGTGTGTGTGTGTGTGTGTGTGTGATAATGATGTGTGAACGAGGATCTATCTCTGTTAGAATATGTATTCTTTACTTAGTTTTATTTATCTATTATTTGAGGATAAACCAAGGTATCCTATATTTATTTAATTAGGAGATTCTATAGTATCCCTAAATGTATTTTTTCCTCTAATCCAAGTGGGAGGAAAAGTCATTTCTTTTAATTCCTTTATTAAGAAAATTAGGTCATCCTTCTTAAGAAGATATTTGACACTTTGCAAACACCTATTATGGATGTTGGCATTCATAGATGAGTGAGTTACCTAGTAACTCCTCTCCTCATCTCTATTTAAGAGATGCTCCTCTTTCTCATTTCTACTCTTGAAGTTATTGTAAATCTCTCTCTCTCTCTCTCTCTCTCTCTCTCTCTCTCTCTCTCTCTCTCTCTCTCTNTTGTATATCTCTCTCTCTCTCTCTCTCTCTCTCTCTCTCTCTCTCTCTCTCTCTCTCTCTCTCTCTCTCTCTCAACTTTTTCCTCATTCTTAATATCACAAGGGGTTTCCTTTCCTTTTACCCTTTCAAAACTTCTTGTCTCCCTATTGGCTCTTTTTGTGTATGCTCTTAGTTTTGCATTTCTTATGGTAACTATCTTCTCATGATTATCTCTCTTAGATTATTGTTTACTTTCCTTTCTCTTAATCTTTTTTCATGGTATTAGAGCTTGGTAACCAATCCTTGATTTTAGTAAATGCTGATGAAGGTTGCCATTTTATTGGAGCATACCTTGTTGGACATTTTTTTAAGAGAGAAGCTGTAAGTTTCATTTACTAACTCATTTGTTCTTGTAGATTTTTTAATATCTATTTTATTTAGTTTCTAAGCCTCTTTAGATGGCTTACCACCATAGAGTTCTTGTGAGTTCTATCAATTTTTTTTTTGAAAAACCTTAACCTTAGTAGTGGAAATGCAAGGTTAAAGACTTTTCTTGTCCATTATCCCTAAGATTTTTCTCTAACAATTCATTTATAGGAATCAAAGTAATATGTGTTGGATTTGTAGGCATATTCTAGTTTGATTTTGCTATCATAAATAATTGTACCCTGATAAAGATATTTGCAATAATTTAACCACAACATGCATGATTTTTATAGCGAAACTTCTTGCTACTTCATAAAACCACAAAAATAGGTTATCATGCCGAAACTCTCTTATATGCGAAAAAATAGAGGATTTTCTAAGAAAAATATTGTCTATAAATTCATGAGACAACACATTTGACAGTATTTATTAATTAAACAAAAAATCAGAAAATATAGATTTCTGATTTTTAATTAATTAATACGTATGGTCAAATGTGTTGTCTAAGGACTCGTACAAAAAATGTCATCTCTCTTATACAATTTATAAAGCCTCAAATTCTATTAATGAATCCTACAACTTTCTCAACATGGCTAACATTTAAATGCAAGGTCTCAAATTCTCCACTACCACTACTCTTTGAAATCTTATTTTGTTCAACGTAGCCTCCCTTTTATTTCAAAATAGATACTAGTAAGCTTGCTCAAACATTGGGAAATTTTAAGAATATTTTTCTTCATAAATCAAGGCATGGAAAAATGTTTCCCTTACTATATCACTCTTAGTTGTTTTTTTTACTTAGATTTGTTTGGTTTTAGGTGTAGGGTGATCCCACAATAGTGGGTTACACTTTTTCGGAGGAAGGAATTCCTCATGAAATCCGCGAGGGGGATGATTTAGTCAAGTACTTTCGATAGAAAGTACCTGATTGTTTCGATCGAAACTACCTTTTTTGCTTAGTTTCGATCGAAACTAACTAGAAAATAAATTTCTATGGTTTTTATCCATATGCATGTTAAAATAAGAAATTAATTTTGATAGAAATTAATTTTGATCAAAACTAATTAGTTTCGATCGAAAGTACTTTCTATCAAAACCCTCAAAATTGAGACCATCTGCAAAGGCTAACAACAATATGCAGTTTTCATGACTTCGGGGCTCAAGCAAAAGGCTCAAATGGAAGAATAGGGACACCTCCTTTTTCATCGCACAAGTACTTTGAATGAGCTTTCTAACAAATATAGATTTGACAAATTTTGAATTAATTAGGTCTATGTATTTTGACTTGCATCGGATGTAGGGTTTTTTTTGAATATAAACTTCCAGGTTTGACGTTCAATGAAAAATAGTAAAAAAAAAAAAAAAAAATTGAAAAATAACAGTGCCCTCCGGCTTCGAGTCTTCTTTCTATCAAAAAAAAAATTGAATTTCGATAAATACACGATAAGTTATCAGCTACGCAGTCAAGGTATGTCAAAATTACGGTTGACTCTACTTCAAACATTCATAAAATATGCAATAATCATGATAATGTCATAAAACCAACTTCACACCCTTTGTATGGATGTTACAAAACCAAATTTGAAAGAAGTGCATTTATATCTATTTTAGAAAAAATGTTATGTTGTACGAAGTCATTGTACCTTTCTGAAAATGATGTTTTCAGCAACATAGCAGTTTTAGTGGGAGAAAAAAAAACCATTAAAATCAATTCAAAAAAAAAAAAATTTATATATTCAGAATCTAGACAGAAAATACTAAAAGACTCTAGTTTACTTCATCTTCCGATTTCAAACAGTTTAATGACAATATGCATCCGAATGTGAAATTGTTTTATCAAAATGTAGACTTCAATGTCCGTTTAGGCAAAAAAGCATAACCCACTATTGTGGTATCACCCTATATTCTCTCAAAAGGAGATGTCGATTTGGCTGAGAAAACTACCAACATCTTCACCAAGAAAGAAAAACATG
This sequence comes from Thuja plicata, assembly GCA_018584345.1. Taxonomy (NCBI): domain Eukaryota; kingdom Viridiplantae; phylum Streptophyta; class Pinopsida; order Cupressales; family Cupressaceae; genus Thuja; species Thuja plicata. The sequence goes on from MU227487.1 coordinate 259,926, forward strand.
GCTCTAGAGGACTCATTCAATTATTTTCTATTGTAAGGAATACATTGGACAACTGCTAGTGATTACTATAGTGTTTATACAGTTGCAAGTTAGAAGTTTTAGTAATTTAGTAATAGACATGGGAATAATTGTTTTTCAATTGCTTTATGGTTTTCTTTAAGGAAAAGTCTAAATTAGATTTGAACCAAATAATCTCCATAAATAAAAACCAGGAAAGGAGACAAGATCTAAACCAAAGAATCTCCATAAAGAACGAGATAAAAAGGAACAAATAGAAAATGTTGCATAGTAAGGATGTATGTGTATCTTAGGTAGAGAATAAGGAAATGAAATTTGTGTTTGTGGGTTCTCGATACTCCTAAGATTTATTTTTTTGTCAAATTCATATTAACTAATTAACTCAGTCGGTGAAAGGAGGAAGTATATGAGTCAGTTGGTAAAGCATATCGAGTAGTCGATAAAGACAAGAGAAAGCACCGAGCAGTGCATGAGAGTTACCAAGATGAGATTTTGTTTAACCATGTCATGGAGTTAGTTATCGAGAAAGGAAAAATTATTAAATCATGGATCATATCAATATTTAAGGAAAAGCCACAATAGTCTAAAAGATTCCAAAGATGAATAAGAAGTTAGTTACAAGATCTACGATCGAGAAAATTCAAGGTGATAATCTATGGTAAAGATTAAGTGAAAAAAGTGATGATGTTACTTCAAAGAAAAGTTAAATTTTTGAGGTAATGGTTACATGGTTCACTGAGTACCACATACATTGAATCTATTCATACAAATGATCTGATGGTGGAGATTAAAAGAAGGAAAACCTAATCAATGAGGTTAAGAGGAAAAAAAATTATCTATTTAAAAGATGAAGTTGATTGAAATCAACGTGGGAAAAGTATTGAAAAGTTGAAGTGTGGATGAGTAGCACCCAGTACAGAGAAGTTATAGAAGAATTTAGAAGATGAATGAGTTTGATATTACTGAGTGCAGTATGAGGTAAAGAAATTATTGAGCATAGAGAGTTTGAATAACATGTGTTGATGCTTTTTCATAGAAATATTTGTATTGAGTTTTATTGTGTGAAGAAGAGTGAAAATCCCACTATTGGGTAGGCCCTAATAGGTCTTAGCTTGTAAATCCTTTAATATGGTACATCTCTTCGATTAGAGATTGTAAAATACTTTAGAAAGGTAGAATGTATAAGTTTTTTGTACTCCTAATAGGGTAAGCTATCAGAAGTAGCTAAACATTGTAGCTCTAACGGAGAAACCTTTTTAGTGCAGTAGTGAAGGAGTGTGGGTGACATTCCCACCATGATTTGTTCCTCTAACAAGGATTTCTGCGAGACCAAAATCATGGCGTTATGAGATATGTTTTCATGCTTTGATTTATATGAGTTTCCATACTAAATCCAACAATTGGTGTGAGAGCCTGGAGTCTTGAGATAAGGGTTTAATCACCTAAGAGTAAAAGATCATAGCTATGGAAATTTTTAGGAAAGCTAAGAAGATTGACAATATTGAGTTTGAATTGGAAAGTGCACAGGAGATAATCAATGATCTAAGAAGAAAATTGGAAAAATCATTAAGGGTGAGAAAGCGCTTGTGTGATCAAATGAATTAAACACAAGAACGGGTTGATATACTTGAGACAACATATAACCGAAGTTTGAATGACGAATCTGAAACAACTATTACAAAACTGATAGAAAATAATGATGCACTTACCGAGTAATTGAACCTGATAAAAAAAATTAGGAGGTACAAGGTATTAGAATGGCTGAAAGACTTGTATCAAAGAGAACATCTAAATATGCACAGAGGATTGTAGAAGAAGACAAGAGGAAAATTGAGGCAATACTAAATGATAAGATAATGAGATCATGAGAATGACACAAACTCATTATGCTATAACTGACCAACTAATGAGTGCTAATCAAGAGATAACCATAAAAGAATTTGATAATCAAATAGTGAAGTCTGAGATTGAAAGATTGAAAATAGAACTAAAAGAAGAAAAGGAAGTAAATAAAGTGCTAAAATAAAATGAATAATAATTAAGGACATTGGATGAACAACTTAGAAGTCAAAAACCACTGAAAGATAAAATTTGACTTGGATTCACTAAATATAGTACTACCAAAAAAGGAGAGTCCTCTAACCAACCTAAGAATCAAGATATTGCTTCCCCACTGAAGATAAAGAAGCCAAATTGCTATTACTATGGGAATCTTGGTCATACAACCAATGTCTATAGAAGAAAAAGAGGTAAAACACCGAGCATTCCAAAATTTTATGGTTATTATTATCATTGCAATAAGAATGGACATCAAGCATTAGAGTGTAGATCAAGGATTTCTAACAATGCATGGAAGGAAAATTTCAATGGTTACTGCAATACATGCAATAGATATGGTCAGAAGTCTGAATATTTTAGGTCACAAAGAATCAATGATAAATGGGTACCTAAAAGACAGAATACACCAAGCAACCGACAAGGCACATCAAAACCATGGGACTACAACATAAGAATATCATGTACAACATGTGGAAGATATGCACACATTGCATAAAACTGTGTGTTGATGCATTGTAGAAACAATAAAAGAGCATGAAGAAGTCTCGACATGGCATGATTTCATTTTCATAAGGTAGGTCACCTATCCAAAGACTGCAGGTACCAAGGTAAAGCTCCAATTGAGGAAAAGACAACTGACAAAGAAAAAGTAAATGTTGAAGAAATAAGAAACCATATGAATAGTATATGGACAAGGAAGTCTCTAGATGATGGAACATCATTTGGTATAGTCGATGGAACCTCATCCTCTGAGTCGGGTGCATCTAAATTTACATAATCAATGAAAGGTATGTGGAGGAACAACAAAGCTAAATGTAAATATTAAATTGGTTCCTAGCATTTGTGCAGAGATCCATATAAGCATATTAAGATGAATTTGGATACATATTGTGAAGTCTATGTTCCATGTTTTATCAGTAAAAGTGAATGTTATTTTGATTGATACAAGTCTTAATTGCATATGGAAGGATGCTAGTGTATATACTACTATTCATTAGAAGGGAAGGGTGGGTACTTCCCTTCTTATCAATGCCAAAAGGGCTTAAAAAAACTCTAAGTGGGGAAGTTCCCCATGACAAAGGCTGATTCAAATTACTTTTAAGGTTGACAACTTTGAGTTTGGGGTGTATAATATATATGCCCATATGGAGCACAAAAACAAAACCGAGTTGTGGAAATGGATGTTTAACCTTGAAGGAATTCCTTGGATTATAGGTGGTGACTTTAACATTGTGGAAGCACTTTAGGATAAGGTTGATAGAGTTAAGTTTGAATGGAAAGGGACTGGTATAAATTACTTAGAAAACATAGACTGTTTGACCCACTTGCTAATAAACACTATAATCACAAAAGCATTTGGCATACATGGACAAACTATCAACAGGGCAATAAAATGATTTATTTAAGGCTTTATAGATTTTATGTTAACAGATATGTAGTTAGCTTCAAAAAGGATGATAAGGGAGTGTTTCAAGGTCACCCCTTATACTCTATCTGACCATCACCCCATATCGGCTAATATTTTTTAGATTGGGAAGAGTTGATCTGAAATTACAGACATAGTTGGGTTTGCTATGAATGTTACCCTTCTTCAAGATGAATATTTTAATACTTCATTCAATATTATTAAATGGTACAACGGGGTTGTAATGGGGCATCAAAGTGAAGTGGATATATAGTCTCAAAATATTGCTAGTTGGAAGACTCTATGCCAGATTGTTGGTAAGAAAATGACAAAAGATAGAAGGAGAATTGAATCAAGTCTCCAAGAAAATATGTGCATAGCTAAAGAAGCCTTGCAAAATGATCCTACCAATATTGAAGGCTTAAATATTATAACTCTAGCAGGAGATTCCCTCGTAAGATTGCATCATTTTAAGATTCAAGGTGCTAAACTAAGGGATAAAATGAATTGGATAACTCAAGGTGATAAGGGATCTAAGATATATTTTCAAGTGTGCAAAAACAAATAAGCTAAAGTGAGGATTGATTCCATTTAGGAGGAGGGAGTTGAACTAATTTCTCATGATGATATCATAGATATTTGTTGGTTTCTGTGATAAACTCTTTACTATAGAAGATATGGACCCTCATATGGAGGAGGCTAGGACTAAAATTAGTAAAATCATTCCCAAGAAAGTTTCCTTGGAAGATGCTTCCTTACTAGATAGGCATATCTCTATTGAGGAGATAAACAATGCCATCCAGAAGTTAAGAAAAGATAAGACCCTTAGGCCTGATGGGATACTAGTTGATTCCTACAAAAAGAACACTTATTAGGTGGGGGAAGAACTTTTTCAAGTCTATTCAAAATCCCCATTAAAAATTGAACAATTGGGATGAATATAAATGTAGAGCTGATTAAATTGATTCCTAAGGAGAGTGATAAAACATTGATTAAGAACTGGAGGCCTATTACATTTCTCAATGTCTCATTTAAAATTCTTGCTAAAATATTGGATTTAAGGTTGGAAAATAGCCTCCCTAAACTGATCAATTCAAACCAAAAAGAATTCATGAAAGGAATGTGTATTCTAAAAAATATTGTTACATGTTGGGAAGCCATGCATTCGGCCAAAAACACCACCCAACATGTGTGTATGCTCCTACTAGACTATTATAAGGCTTACGATAGAATTGAGTGACACTTCATTACTATGATGCTAAAATGTTTGGGATTGTCTAATTTAGTCTACCAGATGATTGATATCCTCATGTATGGAGCCAATGCCTAGGTAGAGGTAAATGGTGCAAGATCATATCCTTTTACACTAACTAGATCAATCAGGCAAGGCTGTCCACTAGAACCTACCCTATTTTTCATTGCCACTGATGCACAATATTATATTCTTAGAGATAAATCCATATCACAAAGGGTCGCAGGTATTTTTATCCAAAATGGGGAAGAACTCACAAATGTCTAGTTTGTTGATGATACATCAATCACTTTTGAGCTAACAGAGGTCTATTTATTTAATATTATGTACAAAGTGGCCTTATTTTGCACTGGATCTGGTAGAAAGGTTTCACTCCCCAAATCCATAATGTGACATGTGGAATTGGATTATAGACTAAATGGAGAGGAATCTCACCAAATAGAACACTAGGTATTTATCATTTGAAAGAAGGTTTCAGGTCTATCAAAATGTTTTGTCCTCCTACACTATATATTATGCATCCACCTGGCTTTTCACACAATCTCAATTCAACTTCATTGAAAAAAGAATCAGATATTTCCTTTGGTGTGATGGCAAAGGAAATAAAAAGAGGCATTATATTAATTGGTATTTGTGTACAATTGGAAAATAAAATGGAGGATTGTGTCTAAAGGACCTTACAAATAAAGGGGCCACCCTAGCTGCTAAATGGATTGCTGAATCTACCTCTAGAAATGAGCCTTGGAAAATATTGATTGAAAAAAATATTTCAAGGGGGAGGCTATGCAACGTCTTCTCAGAAGGGGATTCATATCAGGGACTTCATGTCTAGAAGCTTTTTTTTCAAGCTAATGGGTTCGAATGTGCTCAAAGCAATTTGGAAGTGTTGAGAATTTGTCATATAGTTGGTTAGTAATGATAACATCATTGATGACAAAAACAAGGTTTGTGGGGAGAAGTCCATATGGTGGAATCTCAAAAGGGGTGATAAACCACTTTCCCTAATCCAAGGATGCTCTATCAAATACTGGGCCAGTTGGGGCATTACACAACATTGTGATATCATTATAGAAGGGAGTTTGATTAGTTGGCAGAGGTGATTACCAACGTTGATATCTCCCATACTCAATGGAGGAATTATATCATACTGAGAGAGGCCTCTTCTTGTGTATACCTCCCTAAAGATATGAGAATGAATGATGAAAGGTGTACCTAGTGGAGATGGTCAGATGGCACCCCCTTCCCTAGCACCAAAGCCAAAATCTTATACAAACTGTTGTCTAATAACCATGATATATTTCTACACCTCAATAACCATTGGAATTTGAGCCTTGATCCCAACCTTTGAAGCAAATTCTTTATGATATTTGGCACAAACCCATTGAACCTAAGAAGGCCTATTTTTTGTGGCTCTTCTTTCTTCAAAAGTTAGCTATCAAGAAGCCTAATGGGGATTTTAACATCTTCTCTTTTTGTAAATTCCAGGAGTCCTTTTTACACACCTTTTTTAACTGTCTATTTTCTAGAGAGATCTGGGGGATGTTTGATTTTTCTTTGATTATAAACTTGAGCACTCTTAACATCATTTTTGGTAAGTTCTTGGGCCTGAGTAATTGCAGTAATTTTCTTTGGACTATTATTTCCATTGAAAAATTATGGAGTATTTGGAAAATGAGAAATGAAAACTTCTTAAAAGGTAGAGTAATAAATCTTACTCAGTCTCTCCAGAGGCTAATAAACTTCAATATCTCTTCGCAGGTCACAACAGTAATGAAGATTTATGAAAAGAAGTATGCCAAGTTGATGAAAGATGGAGAAGTTAAAATGAAAAAGGAAGAGCTAGCACATAGCTACACCACTGATAAGATCTACACAAAGACAACTA
>MU227487.1:282110-296666 GCA_018584345.1 Thuja plicata
TTTGTAATGAAAAGTGATGGGAATAGAGGGAAACTTTGGAGAATTTTTCACTTTGATGACTTTTGTGTACATGAGGGTTCTTGATATTATATAATTTTATAGAAATAATAAATAATGCATTTGGCTTTTATTTTGTAGATGTAAATCCAATTTTAAATTAATAATTTTTTGTAGGTCCAAATGATGATATCTTTCGTATATGTGAAAATATTTTTTCATCTATTAAAATGATTATAATTAATGCAATTGATGTAATGAAACACAATCAAGCTTTGGTATCTTGGTTCGGATTTGTTTGAGTTACCTATCTCTTTGCATGTTGAGATCTGCCACCTTGCTTTCATCATCATTACATTTCAAAACATACTTTATCATGAGAATCCCTTAGAATTTGTTATCATTTGTGAATTATCACTTGGTATTTGTATGTCTACCTTTGTTCTTTTTCTCCTTTATATACTTTCATGTTAGAAATGTTGCAAATTTAAGGAGAACAATTTTTTGGTTGAGTTAGTAAAATTTTCATTGATGTCAACATGTTGTTTTCATTGGTAACTGGTTTTTGCAGTTGCTATCAAGTTTCCTATGCAGAAATGCTGAGAAATATGCTCCGCATTTTTTCAATGTTGTAAATTTATTGATGAGGTTTTGGTATGTTTTTGAGTATTATTTGGAGGCATTGGATTCAAGCTTTAGTTCTTTGGAAGGTGAATATGCAAGGATATATGATTTCTTTTGGTTATGAAATTTGGAAGGCTATTGAGAAACAATATGTGAAACCTGCAAATAGATTAAATACTCAATGAGATCAAGGATTTTAAGGATAATGACAATTTAACAAGATATTTTCAAAAGATATATGATGTTGTAAATGAAAATGATATTATACAAAAGTACTCAAAGCTCTTACTAACTCATGCAGTTCTAAGCTCTCTACTTTAGATGAAGCGCACAAAAGGATATAGAGACTTGAAGGAAAATGATATTATGCAAAAGGTACTCAAAGCTCTTACTAACTCATGTACGTCTAAGCTCTCTACTTTAGATGAAGCACACAATTTGAATAGATATACATACATGTATAGCTTCTTAATTTCATTTCAGATGACAAAATCTAGAACTACTAGTGCAAGAACAAAAACTACATTTACAGATACTAAATTAGTAAAGGAAGAGGAATTTGATGAGATTGAGGAATACATTGTGAGAAGAATGATGAAAGGAACCAAAAATATAAAGGTAAGTTTCCATTTAAATATTTCAGTGTTGGCAATATAGGTCATGAAGCTTCTAGATATCCTGACACAATTGAGAAAAATAAGAATAAGCAAAGCAAAATTTAATAAGAAAGCTTAATATATCAGAGAAGATTCTAGTATATCTTATTAGTAGGAAGATGGAGAATGCTTGTTCTTGGCTGTAAAATAAGAATCTTGTACTACTAACCCTAGAAAAATAACAGAAGGAAATTCTCTGAAAGTTGCTGCTCAAATTACAAATATTATGGCTTTTTCTTTTCATTCTAAATGAGATGGAGATTATTGGATTATTGAAAATGGATATTCAAATCCAATGAGTGGTGAAAAGAGTAAGTTTTTAAAGCTTGACATGTATAATGGAGATGTTCTTCGATTTGGAGATGATCAAACTACTAAGGTAACGGGAATAGGTTCAATCAGTTTTGTTGGCAAGCATAATATTGACAATTTTCACAATGTTAAAGGCTTAAATCATAATATTTTCAGTCTTAGTAAAATGTGTGGAAGTGGATATAATATTTACTTTTTCAGAATGATGGATGTGAAATTAGGAAAATATTTAGAACTATGATTTTTGTTGGAAAGAAGACAAATGATCAATTGAAGACTACTAGTGAATATTGTCTTATATCTCACATCAAAGAGATTGTATATGACACTAGACGATGGGTCACATTAATTTTGATAATCTAGTGAGAATTAGTTCATTTCAAGGTATGAGGGATTTGTAAAAGCTTACAAAATCTACAAATAATTTCAAGTTGGAAAATGAACAAGAATTTTTTTTTAACTATAAATAACAATCTTCTACCGGGTTGTTAGAGTTAGTGCACACCGATCCTTGAGGTCCAACTAGAATAAGAAGTCAAGAAGGTGAAAGGTACTTTATGCTCATATATGATGATTGGTCTAGATTGACATGGGTTTTTTTTCTTGAAATAAAAATTAGAAGCATTAGAAAAGTTTGAGACATTCAAGGCTATGGTTGAGAATGAGATAGATAGAAGAATCAAATGCTTAAGGTCTAAGAGAGGAGGAGAATTTTCTAATGATTATTCTAATAATTTCTATGAGAATCATGGGATAGAGAAACATTTGCCTAGTCCTAGAATGCCACAACAAAATGGTGTGGTTGAAAGGAATAATAAGCCAATTCAAGAAGCTGCTAGAACAGTGATAAAGGAAGAAAATTTACTAAAAATTTACTATAAAGAGGCAATACAAAGTACCATATACATACTTAATAGAGTATAGATGATAAGAAACCTTGGAAAGACATCTTATGAGTTATTGTATGGAAGGAATCCTTCAGTGAAATATTTCAATGTATTTCAAACTAAGTGTTATATAAAAAGAGATAAAAATTAGGGGAAAGTTTGATATGAGGGTTGATGAAGGTATATTCCCTAGTTAGTCTAATAAAAACTAAACTTACAGATGTTACGTGAAGAGACTAAGAAGGATAATTGAAATAAAAACTGTGAAGGTTGATGAAAAAATTTCAAAGGTTATATAAGTAGAAGTTGGATATGAATCAGAAGAGTTAATTGGAAAACAAGAAGAAGAGAAAGATGAAGAAAATGAAGTGCAGAATGATACAAAAGTTTCTCTGGAAATTTCTCCTAAAACTCCTACATATGTGCGAATGAATAATTTAGAGGAAAAAATTATCGGAGAGAAAAATAGAGGTGTGATTACAAGAAGTAAAGTTGATGATGATTTCATAAATAGAACCAAAGAATATGAACAAATCTTGTAGTGATTAATATTGGATGAAAAATATGACAAATGAACTTGAACAGATTGAGAAGAATCAAACTTGGGACTTGGTCCCAAGACTAGTAGATACAAATATGATAGGAACTAAATTGGTATTTTGGATCAAATTGAATGAAGGGAACATAGTAAGCAATAACGGAAGAATGGAGGTGATTAGAATGTTTTTTCCATTTGCAACACATAAGGCTTTTAATGTTTATAAGATGAATGTGAATTCTCCATTCCTGAATGGATAAATAAAGGAAGAAGTATACATAGAGCAACTAGAAGGATTCAAGCTATTAGCTAATCTGGATATGGTTTGCAAATTGAAGAAGATATTACATGGAGTGAAGAAAGCTTCCAAACCCTTGTAAATAAGGCTTGACAAGCATTTGTTGAAGCAAGGGTTTTAAAATGGTACTACTAATAATAATCTCTATTTTAAGAAAATAAACTTTTGTTTGTTATTGTTTATGTGGATCAATACAGTTTATGGAGGAAATAATGATAGGTTTAAGAAGTTTTCTAATGAGATGCAAGAAGAGTTTGAAATGTATATGGTTATGGAAATTAATTTCTTTCTTGGTTTACAAGTCATTCAGAAAAGTGAGGGTATCGTTACTTCACAATCAATGTATGTTAAAGAAATTTTGAGGAAGTTGGGAATGGATAACATTTGATAAAAAAAATATTTACTCCTATGGTTACTAGTTGTAATTTGAGAAAATATGTTAAATCTCCTAAGAATGATGAGAGAAAATATAGATCAATGATTGAAGGATTGTTATATCTAATTGCTACTAGACCAGACACCATGCATGTTGTTTGTCTTATATCTAGATTTCAGCAAGATTCCAGAGAAACACATGTTGCTACTATGAAAATTATTTTGACATACTTAAAACAAAGAGGGGTAGGCCCCCAACCCCTCAATGATAAATAAAATACCAAGCCCCCTAGAAAGAAACTCACAAGTTGTTACAAGAGATTCAAAGCTCCTAGGGAATCTGACCCTTAATTGGTTGTATATGGATTTAAACTATGCATCATGGAATGTGAGAGTCCTAGAGTCGCTTGAAAGAAAATACATTATTAAAAAATTTCTTATGGCTAATAAGGGATAGAAATCCTAATGCTTCAGGAAGTGAAAGCCACTGGTTTCTCATTAGATACAAGTCTTAATTGCATATGGAAGGATGCTAGTGTATATATTATTGCTCATCAAAAGGTAAGGGGTGCTTCCATTCTTATCAGCTACAAATGGGCTAAACACTTTTGTAATTGGGGAAGTTCCACATGCCAAAGGCTGATTTTGATTACCTTTAAGGTTGGAAACTTTGACTTTGGGGTCTGTAATATATATGCCCCTAATGAGCAGAAATTTAAAAAAAAAACTGAGTTGTAGAACAAATGTTTAACCTTGGAGGAATTCCTTAGATTATAGGTGATAATTTTAACATGGTGGAAGAACCTCGACATAAGGCTGGTGGTGTTAGGTTTGAATGGAAATGAACTAAAAAAAAATTCTCGTATAAATAATTATTTTCTGGTATAATTTTTTTCATTCTCTATGCTTTGTTTTCTTTGTGTGAAAAAAAAAATCTGGTTTTTGACCAATATGCTTGGAAAATGTGGTTTTTATGATTGTATCAAATATTAATTGATGAAAACTCTTTCGACAATGATGGAATGGAAATTATCTAGAGAGATATTGCAATTTGTAATCGCATAAAGCTGATCTAGAAAATATTGTCAATGCCTGCAAGGGGATTCCATTAGTTCTCGAAAAAGTTGGTGCGGATTTGCGTAAGGAAAAATATGATGCAGAACATTGTACTCATATAATTTAAGATTTTAATGAAGGCATGAAAATTGGTTAACTAGTCACCTTATCTTTGAACAATTGCAGCCGATCCACAACCTTGGCTTTTCAAAGAGCCTCAGCCCCTGCTTTATAAGTAATTTGCAACATTGAAACCTACAAAGTATGTCAGAAAATGCACTACTAATTATAATACTAATTGAATATTCCCAAATCTTTGGGTGTCCAAAATATATAAATCATATAAATATGATTATTTGAATATTTGTATTTGTAGTATTAAAGTTGTGATATGCAATATTCAGAATCTAAATATATAAATCATAGATGCATATATAATCAAAAAAATTGCAATTGATACGTAATAGATCTGAAATGAATTAAATAACTTGAAAATAATAGAATTATTATTTTCTAATATCATTTTCTAAACTAACTATACTTTTCAGACTTTAATGGTATTTAAATACAATTTGGATTTCTATTATGAAATGTCATTATTTTCTTGTAATAAGTTTTGATCAATAATTAAATTCATTTATGATCAAAAGGCTAAGTGGACTATTGTGGATAAGGATAAATTATTTCCTGAATTGTCTCACATGTTGGCTCACTTAGTAGATAAAGATAAGGTTGTATAGTGCTCTTTCCTCTGCTAGCAAGTTGGTCCTTCTTGATTTGTTATTTCATTGTGTTGAATAATTTTTATCTTTCTTTTAGTTAAATAAAAAAATTATAATTCATCATTTTGATACTTATAATCAAACATTTTCTGTGAAAGATGAATAAACTTATATCAGATTTGAGAATTTTACCTTCGATAATATAATGAATGAATATATGTAATCTTGATGCGTGATATCTTTCTTCAGATGTTTGTTCGATTCACATATAACACTGATAAATTGATGTATTTGTTGTGATCGATATTATTCACATTGGACAATTTTATACATATTGGATGGGTCACGAGTATGATGAGTCATGACTCATTGATGAGTCACTACTCATCATATTCATGAATCTTAATTATACTGCCCATCGATGCCAAAGTAATCAGGTTTATACATACCGTTTGGTAATATGAATTAACCCATAGTTATCGGTAATCTTCAAGACATATACATGCATTGACCGATAGCATTAACATGATGTTTGATAATACTAGTGTTTCCATGACAGTAAATGATAGCTTAATACTATCGGTATTATGAGTATTGATATTAATTCAATAATCATTGTTCTTAATGATAATCGACATTATAATATATATATATATATATATATATATATATATATATTTCAACACATTCAACACCCATTTCTTATATTTTAACATGATCAAGTGAGTATATTATTTGTGAAACGTACAATACAAACCATAACCCTGAGCAAGGCGGGGAGAGAAACGTGAGCAGAGGCAGGCAAAAAAACTGTGAGCAGAGGAGGGTAAAAAAAACATGAGCAGAAACAAACGGTGAAAAATCGGCCAAAAAAGATCCGACGGCTGTAAATGTTGCGACCGACAAAAGCATGAATCGTTAGTCTTGAAACCCTAGCCTTAGAATTTTTCAATAAAGTTGAAAACCAAGGGCTGTAAAACCCAACACTTTTACCTCTATTATTTTGTAGGCTTCATGCCGTTCATTTGCTGCAGCCATGTTCTGTTTATTTTCTGCAATTGCACCTTGCCGTTTATTTGTAGCATGCTCTGTTAATGTTTAAGGATGAAATGTACCAGAATGCAGCAACCAGGTGCAAATCTCATATTATTTTAATTCTGTTTCATTTTTTTCCCATTGTTTCTAGTGTTATGTCTTTTATTTTAAAGTCTAGTTTTATTGCTTGTTTTTTAATATTTTTTAATTGGATATTTAGTAAATTGATGAATTAATTTTAACAGTACGATGGATAATTTATCCGGAACTTAGAATAGATGGAATTGGAAAGAGAACCCGCTAGTAAGTATACATATTTATTTTTTTAAAAATAAAAAATATATATATAATAGTAATTTTTTATTTATCTTGGATAGTTGCATTGAATAGTTATTTTGTATGTATTTATTTTAAAAATATTTTTGAGTTTCAAGCTTAGAGATTTTTAGGAACTAGCCTTGTATAAGATGTTGCATTCATCTTTTCCTTTCATTTATTTTGCTTCTACGCATTTGGCTTATGTTCACTTTCACTTTCAGCTGCAAATTTTGGCATGTCTAAACAACAAACTAAAATGAATGGCTCTCATAAGTCTATGTACATACTAAAATGAATGGCTCTCATAAGTCTATGTACATACATGCCATGTCCATTCATTGTGTTGCAGGGAATGTCAATTGCTCGTGGCTGCCAATATTAATTGCATATATGAAAAATGGATTTAACTATTTAGTTATTTTATAGACTTCTTAAATTATAATAATTAAATTTTAAATAAATATATAATTCAATAATATATTAGAGTATATATGTATATTGAATTATAATGTATTGTTAAATTAAAAATTTGTTTTAAATTGAATCATTATAAGTTAACAAATCTATAAAATAAATAAGATTAAAATAATAGAACATTATAAGTACATATAATAAATAATAAGATTAATATATTTTAATATAATTATTTTATATATTTAAATAATTTAAATCAGCTTATATACTATAAAATAATAATATAAATTAGTAATAGAATTTAAAAACATTTTAATTTAATATATTTGAACAACAAATAAAATTTAAATTTTTTTTACTCAAATTGTATTAATTAATAATAATACATATATTTATATTTATTAATTTGTTTAAATAATTATTAATTATTTAATATTTACCCTACATGTTAATGCTTTGCTTCCCTCGCTTGGAGTTTGAAACAGTGAAAAGGAACAGTCAAAAGGTTCACCCTAGGCTGTCGTTGAGGATAGAAGCTTTTCAACTTCTCTTTTCAATTTATTTTCCTCGGGTGGCATTCCAATGGCTGGAAGATGGAAAGTTCGGCCGCAAGCTGCAAATATGAGAGACCTCACGTGGATTCCGGTAAGCCCTAAGCCCTCGCGAGAAGGCAGAGAATAAGAAATCAAATTTTCTCAGAGAACTTCTACATTTCGAGACAACCCCATCAACTATACCCAACGCGCGCTTCTCCATATGTCTGTATAGTGGCAATAGAAACAATGTGAACTCTACTAGTAATCAGGAGAACTTTAATGATTCCATTTGTAATATTCTTAATTTTATCCAACTTTTAAGTTAATGATAGTTAGTATTTCATTTTCATGGACTTTTTATTCAATGACAGAGTTAGGCTTTTATTGTCTATGCTTTGTTTTTCTGTATTCTCTACAAAATTTCTCTATTTTTTTTCTTTCTTTCAGCGAGATCTTGCGCAAGTTTAATTTAATTTTTACAATTAAAACTAGGACCATTGACATTGTTGGCATGCTTGAGGAAGGTGGTTTTCATGATCGTGTCAAAGATTATCCGCTGCAAACTCTTTTTGACAATGATGGAATGTAAATTCTCTGTAGAGACCGTGCGATTCATGAGAAATTGATGAACTTTGTCACTCTACGTTTTATTTTATCTATGATAAGTTGGATAAGACAATAAAAGAAGCATTTTGTTTTATTTTATCTATGATAAGTTGGATAAGGCAATAAAAGAAGCATTTTTGGACATCTTTTGTTGCTTGGGTACCTAGGAAGTCAGAAGCCTTGAAGAAACAAGGCAGCGCTAATCACACCAGTGATGATGGTACAGACAGATTTCTGGCATGGGGAGGAAAGAGATATTATAAGGTCAATTGGGTGCAGATTCTGAAAGTCCACGAGGATTATGAATGGAAACGCGTGGTGGGAAGCTGAAAAAGATGAAGTAGGTTTGTCCTACAACTATAATCACATGCATTAGACTACCATTTTCTTTCACAGTTTAAATTATAGAACTTGCTGACAATACAATCTTGCAGGTCAGATTTTTAAAAATTGAAGAATTTTTCTTGCCTCAGCAATTGGAGCCACCAACCTTACTTATAGGTAATTGCAATGTTGAAAACTACAAAGTATGTAGAAAATGCACTACTAATTGAACATTCTCAAATCTTTGGGTCTCCATAATTTTAGTGTTGTGGATTGTTCTTTTATGCAGTGGAATGTTGAGACTTTTTGATAGAGTTTATAGAAATCATATAATATTCGAATTATGATTGGTACTTCAAGAGATTTGTCTTTATTAAGATTGTAAATGCAAAAGAACATAAATATACAATTCATATACAATATAATTATTTGAATATTTTTATTTTCAGTATTAAATTTATTATATGCAATATTAATCTAAATATATAAATCATAGATGCATATATTTAAATACTATTTGAATTTCTATTATGACCTATCATCATTTTCTTGTAATCAGTTTTGTTCAATAAAAAAATTCATTTATGAAAAAATTCAAGGTGAACTATTGTGGATAAGGGACAATTATCTCCCCAATTGTCTCACATGTTGGCTCACTTAGTGGATAAAGACAAGGTTGTATAGTGCTCTTTTCTTTGCTAGCCACTTGGTCCTCCTTGAAGTTTTGAATAATTTTTTATCCTTCTTTTAGCCAAATAAAAAAATTACAATTCACCATTTTGATACTTATAATTACAAATTTTCAAAATTTTAAGAGACTTCTCTATGCACATAAGAATTTTATATATGAAAATTTATTTAGCATTAGTTTGTATTGATGATTGATTCAACTTATTTAAGTATTTACCATTCACAATAGATAAACTTATTTCAATAAAATTGTACATTAGAAATAGATTCATAAAAATTATTTATATTCATAATATATTTTGTAAGAAAATGTCATATTAAAATAGAATGATGCTAAAATTTAAATAATAATAATTCTCAACTCTTTACAAACCAACCATATGATTATATCAGTTATAGAATTTATTTTCTAAAATTTAAATTATATAAAATTAATTTTTTTTTTATGATTTTTCAACCACTCAAAAAAAAATTGAACTAGCACTGGCCTATAACTAAAGACAGTGAAACATAAAATACACCACTAATTAAACATTCTCAAATCTTTTGATCTCCATAATTCTAATCTTTTAAAAACAATGATAAAATTTGATTTTAAATTGTGCCCTGAAATCATTCAAAAATTACTGACAACCCAAAGAAAATTATCAAGAACCTTCCACTCCTTATTTTATTATTTCTTCTCTCTACAGAAAGTTGCAACTTTCATTATTTTCTATTCAGGTCCTAA
This sequence comes from Thuja plicata, assembly GCA_018584345.1. Taxonomy (NCBI): domain Eukaryota; kingdom Viridiplantae; phylum Streptophyta; class Pinopsida; order Cupressales; family Cupressaceae; genus Thuja; species Thuja plicata. The sequence goes on from MU227487.1 coordinate 292,229, forward strand.
TTTCTTTGAAAGGAGCCCTGACTCTCTATCATTTTCACAATATCATTTTTCAAATTAATTGTGCATTTTTTTGTATTAAATATAGAGAGATCAAAAAAATAACATCGAAATGTATCTCAAGAGGTAGAGCCTCACACGGAAGAGTCAAAGTATAAAAATTTAATTACATATCAAAAAAGAATTGAAAGCACAAAAAAGGAAAATATGGAATAATGCAGAATATCCTCATGGGCTTCCACCCAGGCCGTCCAGCCCAAAGGTCCTTCCATCCAAAAAATACTTTTCTTCACTTGGATCTAGTTTAGCATAAAGATCTGATCATTAGTTGCGTTCTTGTTCTTCCTAACTTCCTTGTGGAGTTTCTTCAAAGTCTTCTCAAAAATGGCAAGGTTGTCCATGAGCCTTCGCCATTCATATCCATCCTTCATTTCAAAGACAAACATGGTGGAGTGTCCCATTTGGAGAAACCTTTTCAGCTTCTCCCTTTCAATCAGCATGTTGATATAGACCTGCGAAATTTTTTTATAGTATATGAGTTTTCAAAAAGACTCAGTAAGGATCCTAGGAGTGTCTTGATACCTTTCTTCATTTCTGCATTTCCAAATTTGCCAAAGAATGTTAGAAGATATAATGCTCCACAACTAATTACTATCTTTTTTTAAAACCATGAACATGCCCAGTAATAATTTCAAAAATATCAAGATATTTAGGATAATTAATACCAAATATATACATCTAAAAAATGGCAACACAACAGAGCTCCAGAAAGGTAGTGCGGCAGAGGAACATAGAGGCATTGCGGCAGAGGAACAGCCAAAGAGGACAATAGGATCAGAAATATCAGCAAGGACGCTCACATGATTTTGGTAGAGCTCCTCACCTGTATAGTAAGTCTCCCTCACAATACAAACCCCTTAGATCTCATTTGCAACATCCACCTCATCTAGGTTTTCAGAGTTTCAAGAATATAGGGTAGGATCTGATATTCGCCCACAGTTTCTGGCATCTTTTTATGTGCTCACCCATTGTGTAGCCTGCCAGGCTTCACACCCATGACATTCAGGCCAAAGCATTTCAATAACTTCCCTTCCCTAAGAAAAATACTCCACCATTAGCCTTAGATCTCGGTCGGCAGGGCTCCATTATGGCTGAAACATCAATTTTTAGTGGGAAAGCTTTTGTCTAGCCAGCCAAACCCTTCTTCGTGAAACCCCATTTCCTTATTGCTCCAAACCACAAAGAAAAGACACACAAGGTTCTTCCTCTAAGGAAAAGGGTTTCCCCGATCCAACATGAACAACCCTCCAACTTTCAAGGTTTTGCTAGTTATGAGCACGGGGAATCCTCATTTCAAGCAACAGTTAAACCAAAAGTTACCCAAATCCAGCCAAGGATTAATCCCCCAAAAAATTTTAAAATGGAAAATGGGCGAGAATTAAAATTAGAACAACAACGTCCATTTAAATTAGATCGTGCACCTCAACAAAACAAGTGCAGGCGTAGACCATGATTGTAGAAACAGAAGTAATCGATTTTTGACATCTGCGAGGGAACACCCCTGGCACCCATGTAAAACTAGGTAAATTTCCAGATGAATGTGCAAATGAATAGCCCCAAGCAAGGGCGTAAAAGTTGGGAATGGGGACCTTGCAGAAATGCCTCTTTCTAAAAAACTTCATAGAGCACCCTTCAATCCAAGAGTCAGCAGACAGGTCTAGCAACCCAAGAAAACACAGGTTCCCAATAATCATGCCATTGCTACCAAGGATGTACCACGAGACCTACATGAAGCACAAGAAGAGATTAGTATATTGTTGCCTAAGCACATGCTTCAGAATCACGTTAGCATCTTACGACAAACAACCCTCTTTGGTAAGCTCTCCTCCAACTCTTTACCTTTTTCAGAGATAAGGGATTGGGCTTTTTTTAACTGGGAAGGAATATCAGATGTTTTGGAATTGGAAGCAGATTTGGGTTTTTTTGTAGCTATATTCAAGTCTACAAGCCACAGGGATGCTATCCATAAAAATAAAGGTTGGTTCTTCCATGGCCTGGGTCTGTATACAATGAACTGGTCTCCTAAATTTAAACCAGACCTCTCAGCCTACAAGTTCTTCCCATTCTAGTATGCCCTCCCCTTGTTACCTTTAGAATACAAAGATCCAAAGATTATTGAAGTAATGTCCAACCAAATTGGTATATTCATCAGACATGACTTCATCCCCTTTGAAAATCCTCATAGAGTTTCCAAGGTTTGTATCCTTATTGATCGCTTTAAAAAAGTGCCAAGCCACATCAAGATCAACTCAAAATGGGGCAGTTGGGACCCATAAATCATCTTGCAAAGTGCGGAAACTATCTATCAATTGCAAGACAAACTCAAGCACCTCACATCTCAATGTAACAGGGGTAACCATCATGACATCCGAGTTTGTGAAGACCACTATTCACAGCCAATAACTTGCAAAGCTTGGACTTTAAAACATCTAAATCTCATAGATACACTTTCTCAGGATCTAGATACACTTCCCACAAATTTAAATGCTTCAGAAACTTACATACCCTCATACAAAGTGTCTATATACTTCTTCGCTTTAAGATATATTTTCATGTCCTACGACAGAGAGAGGAAGGATAAAGCCATCGGTTGGGAAGAACCCAAGAAAAAATTCCAGAACATAGACATTATTGTCTACAATCTAATGTACAAAGAATCACCCATTAAAATGTCGGATATGCAGGAATCCCTCAATGAAAATGATGTAGTCACTCTTAAGGCTAGGAAATACACAGATTCCATGATTGCTGATTTAGCCACTAAAATGATTCATGAAGATGCCCTTTCTGAAGGTGATTTATTTGAGGAAGATCAAACAACTACAGGTGGTATGCCAAGGTACCCCTCCTAGTTCCAAGGGGATGCAGATACGAAGCAGAAATCTCTAGTCACAAAGGAAGCACAATGCCCAGAAGAGCCAATAGAGTTAGAGAATGTTTTACTTTTTGAAGAGTTCCCAGAAATCATTCAGACTACCTCAAATGCAGCCCAAAGCCTAGAAGTGAAAAAAGATATAGTGTGTGCATTTCAGAATGTAGACTCCTCAGAAATCATACAGAACCAATACGGGGATTTCATGCTATTCCATGATATCAATCCATTTTTAGGGAATAGGCTTCAAATCTCTTCTTAGAGAAAAGACCTTGATCAATCTACAGTTTCAGACCCAATCTTGTAGCCTGGTAATTTAGACAAGGCTTCTAGCTTCCCCCAATCTGCAAAAATGGACCAAGAATTTATATGCAGCCTTGAGGAAATCTCCTTTCAGGATTTTCAAAAAACCCAAAGCATAGAACTTTACATACCATTAGGTGGTTATGATCAAAATCTTACATTATCAATTGATCAAACACCATATCAAAAAGAATAGGTTACCCCATCGCTAAGGAAGAGGGGGAGAAAACCTAAGTCATTACAGACCAAGGTTGAAATAGCTGCAGGAATTCAATCCACCCTAGATGGAAAATTTTCCATTTCAAAAAGAGTGACAAGGAGGTCTAAGGGATCTCCTTGTCAACAATGAAGATAGCCTCATGGAACGTCAGAGGCATAAACACCTCTAAAAAAAGATGTAGAATCAAGCAGGTACTGGATTCTATGAGGGTTGACATCATTTTATTGCAAGAAACAAAACTTTCAAAGGATAGCTATGACAAAACAATTAGAAAATGGACTAAATGGAAATCTATACATATGCAAGGAAATGATTCCTCAAGTGGCTTGGCAGTATTATGGGACCCCAAATCAGTGCAAGGAAAGCTCTTAGTACAAAATGACCATTTTCAAATGCTTTCAATCAAAATTTTTGACTTAGCCTTCATTTTGATTAATGTATATGGCCCCATGGCAACCCTTGATAAGCAGAGAGTATGGATGAACTTAACACACAAAATTCAAGCCCAAGTGAACCAACACATTATCATGGGAGGTGATTTTAACACTATACTCAAATCCTCTGAAAAAATTGGAGGAATTAGCCCTCCGTTGAATACAATCCAAGGTTTATTGCAGTTTTTTGAAGATAATAACTTGTTGGATATAGAACCAAACAATGGATCCTTCACATGGACGAACAGAAGAGCTCACTTCTCACACATTGCAGTAAGATTGGACTGGTTCTTAATATCACAAGAATGGAATCTCTCAGTTTTTTCTTTCCAATCTAAAATTTTAGCCATGCCTGGTTCGGAACATTTTCCAATATCTCTCCACTTCCAAGCTCCTACAACTAATCAAAGAACCAAGCATCAGTCGACCTTCAAATTTGAGAAAATGTGGCTCCATCACCCACAATTCTCTCCCCTTATTCATCAATGGTGGATCAGTGCACCTTGGTGTGAAGGGTCCAAAATGCACCAGTTTGCAACCAAATTGAAGTAT
>MU227487.1:296716-309006 GCA_018584345.1 Thuja plicata
ACCTTGGTGTGAAGGGTCCAAAATGCACCAGTTTGCAACCAAATTGAAGTATGTCAAGAAACATATCAAAAAATGGAATGAGCTGACTTTCAAAAACATTTTCAAAGAAAAAGAAAAGGTCCAGCAATAGATGGCTGATATTCTTGAGATGACATTCAAACAAGGTATAGACAAGGACAATTTTGAGAAGCAGAAACAACTCCAACAAGAATGGGAAGAATTATTCAAAAGAGAAGAGGTCTACTGGCATCAAAAATCTTGATAATTATGGCTAAAAGAGGGTGACAAAAATTCTCAATACTTCCATGCTTCTCCACAACAGAAAAGAGCTGCAAATCGCATATTCTCCATTGATAAAGTAGGCAATGGAATAGCAGTATCGGATGCTGAAGGCATTCCGTAGGAAGGGGTAAACTTCTTTGAAAAGTTACTCACATCACCCTACCCACAAGAACCTATAGATCAGAAACTCCAAGACATTCTGCAAGGTATTCCTCCAATCATTACAGTAGCTGATAATGCATATCTTATGGCACCTTTCACTATGACAGAAATGGAAAAAGTTGTATTTTCTTTGCCCTCAGACAATTCTCCAGGGCCTGATGGATTCACAACCCTTTTCTACCAAGTATTCTGGGACTTGATCGGATGGGAAGTTCTCAAAGTGATTGAAGAAGCAAGGAAAAGAAGAGGTATGCTACAATATTTAACAATACAAATATTGCAATAATCCCCAAGATCAAAACTCCCAAATCTTTTTCAGACTTCAGACCAATTTCGCTCTGCAACACAATATATAAAATCATCATAAAGGCAATATACTTGAGATTACAACAGCTGATCCCAAAACTAGTTTCTCTTGAACAAGGGGGATTTGTCCCAAGAAGAGACACTACGGAGGGTGCAATAGTTGCACATGAGGTTTTGCACTCAATTAATACAAGCAAGTCATCAAATTTTGTCATTAAACTAGATATGATGAAAGCATATGACAAAGTCAATTGGACTTTCCTTATTAATGTACTAAAAGGATTTGGCTTTGTGGATAGCTGGTGTAAATGGATTAAAGCCTGTATATCAAGGGCAAGGTTCTCAGTGCTAATCAATGGGGTCCTAGCCGGTTACTTTCCATCCATGTAAGGAATTAGACAAGGTGACCCTTTATCCCCAGTCCTTTTCATTTTAATGGTTGAAGCTCTTAGCAGATACATTAATGCTCAACAAGTTCTTGGCCTTTGGATAGGTTCAAAAATAGGGGATTCAAAAATATCAGTCACTCATTCTCTATTTGCGGACAACACTCTGCTATTTGGAGTGTTGAATATTAGAGAGGAAAAACAAATCAAATAGACCATGGATCTGTATTCTGCAGCTTCTGGACAAGTCATAAATGCCCAAAAATCCAAAATATATTTTTTCAACACCAATCAGATTATCTCAAATAGAATTGCAAATCTTCTAGGCTTTACAATTGACTTCCTACCATTCGTATACCTTGGAATTCCTTTCTTCATGGGTCCAAACAAGTATACACACTGGTCTCCAATCATTGATAGAATTAAGTCTAGAATAGTGGCTTGGAAAATGAAATGGCTATCACTAGTAGGGAAAATACTTCTAATCAAAACAATGCTGGCTGCTATCCCTAATTACTACCTTTCAGTACTAAAATCTCCCCCTTCAGTGATCCAGACAGTCCAAAAGCTAATCCGCCACTTTCTTTGGACAGGAAATATTAATGGAGAAAAGAAAACTCCACTTGTCTCCTTGCAAGAAATGGCACAGGTGAAAGCCCTGGGAGGGGCAGGCATACATGATCTGTCAAATCGGAACAAAGCCTTTGGGGGCAAACTTATTTGGCAAATGTACCGAAAAGCAAAAAATAAGTGGTGCCAAATTATGCAGCAGAAATATCTAGATAATGTTTGCCCCTCCAAAATCTTCACTATCAGGGACCCTCCTAAAAGATCCATCATTTGGGATTTCATGATGGCCTCAAGAGACATTGTTACTAAATATATTACATGGGAGGTAAACAATGGGAAAAAATTTAAATTTTGGAGAGATTCCTGGAATGGTTCACCTCCCTTACTTCAAACAGGACAACAGGATGACTTGACACTGAATTCTAAAGCACGTTGGGGAATGTATCTTGTTGACTATATATCTGCAGTATTCCTATTTTCCAATAAAGTTATTTGTAAAGACCCGGTTGAGCTACCCATCTCTCCACAAGATAGAGATAGAATGAATCGAATTTTCCAAGGTAAGGTGGTTATCCTCTCAAACAAAGAGGACAAAATTTTGTGGGCTCCAGCAAAGGATGGGTCATTCAGCATCAAAGATGGTTAGAGAATTATCTAGTAGCAGCAAACTAACAAAGTTCTGCATCAAGCATTTTCATTCTGCTGGAACCAGGTAACACTCCCTATAGCCAATTGTTTTTCTTGGATATCTTTAAGAAAGAGAGCACTACTAGTGATCAGTTAAACAAAATCCATATCTCTCAACCATTCAAATGTTTGCTTTGTGATCTTGAACTGGAAGATGTGGACCATCTCTTATTAAAGTGTCATTTTTCACAACAGTGCTGGACATATGTTCTTGGCAAATTGAATTACTCTTCTCCCCTTCCCAATACATTATGGGACCTCTTCCAAGCATGGCTAGTGCTCTATGAGAATAAGAGAATATTCCAACATAATTCTTCCTCACTAGAATCTGTCCAGATTGGCATAGATAACTCCATATCCAAAGTAGTAAATGCAAGCCATAGTAGGATCAAATGCAATCTAGTTCTAACAAGTTGGGACAACTCAGTCATTCGGGTATGGAAAGGCATTCATGTACCAATGGGATGGGGTCACCATGAGAAGGCCAGCCAAAAATCATGTCGTGAATCCACTCATTGGATTCCCCCTCAGCCAAAAACTATCAAAATCAACTTTGACGACACATCAAGAGGCAATCCGGGCCAGTCAGGGATTGGTGTGTGCATTAGAGATCACAAAGGTGATGTGCTGGCCATCGTGGCATCCCCACTACCTATAGGAACTAACAATACTGTAGAAGGACAATCTTTATTCCATGGATTGATACTAACAAAAAAAGGAGGATTTGAAAACATTCATATTGAAGGCAACTCTATGGTTATCATTAATGTGTGCATTAAACAGGAGATTCATAATTGGAAACTAAGATAAATTCTCTAACAAACTTGGACACTCCTAGATTCTTTCCCAACCACTTTCATCTCCCATACCCTACGAGAAGGGAACAAGGTTGCAGACTGCCTCTCTAACTTGGGATGTGATGGGTTTGAATTTGATGACACATGTCCTCGGGATTTCATCAGCAGCAAAATCAAATTGCACAAGCTCATTTTAAATGACATCGCAGTGCCAACTCACGGTGCATAAATAAAAGGACATTGAAGTTAGCAAAAATGCTCAGCAACGATAGATTCACATGGAAATAACACATGAGATTTAGGAAAGCTAGCCCAGACCACAGATTGACTTTGCGTGACATAAAGTTTGAATATAGGCAATAAGAAAATCACATGGCCTTTTTAAATGGTAACTCTTTTGTTGGCTTCACATGTGCACATTGGACACGTGGAACAACACCAATGGATCCAGACAGTACCTTCAATCCTTGAGATCTTAAAGACCATTAAATTGAAGCTCATCAAAATTAACTCTAGATTCGCTGAAAGATCTCGTACTATGCAAATGCTGACATGAAATGCAGCTCACTAAGTCTCCATTAATGCTTAATGTTGGTAACTTCAAATTATTTATGCAAAATAGAGCACAATAATCTCACTGGAAAAATAGAGCAGCTCCTGACTTCTAGCAGCACCCAACTTTAACTGCTAGGATGGAAACCCCCAAAGGCAAACTCCCGAGATGTACTTCCTGTGGGATTTTACATGAAGACCTGCTACCATGGAATTACAGAGTCTTTCTTCTCCCAGATGAATCAGGTACACACCTCCCTGCTCGAATTGATGACTACCAGATGGAAGAAATGTTCATATGCCACACACCAAGGATCTACAGAGCCATCTGTCGGGTAATTGGAGAATACATACTTGCGCCATGAGAAAAATAGGTTACCTTCCGATCTCAATTTGTTTCAATTTTCTTATCAAATGCAATGGACCTACTCTAGTCTGTAGACCTCTTGCTTCTAATTGCAAATAAGGTTATTCTTTAGAAATACATTAGAAGTAATCAGATGATGTTAGCAATCCATAAATAAAACTTATGGTTTAGACCTACCCTCGTTAGTGGATTGTTTTCTCATTTTCAACTACTCTCTAACCATGAATGTATGACTACATATGATAACATTAAGAAAGCCCTAGAAAAATAGAGCTTCCGGCTAGTAAAGAACACTTTGCCGACTGTAATCAGGGCCATGGGAAGAGAAACCAAAGAAAATATTAAATGTATTGTCTATGCCATGCTTGATATCCTCGGGTCTCCAAATGTTTCATTATGAACCCCTAATTAGACAATGGCCCAAGTTTCCAACCTGAAATTTATTGCGCCCCCAAATCATGTCCGAGATCTTAATTTGCCCTATGTTTTGGGTACACACCCAAATGCGGTTTTTGTTTTGCAGGGTACCCTTCATGATCAGCAAGAGGAGGAGCTCGATGACTGGGTTACCAAAATTCCTAATATGGATCACGGTTGGCCGACTACTATGGTTTGCCAGCAAGAAGATCCAGCTACCATGGAGGATTAATGCCATACAGGTGGGTTGTAAAAGAGATATTTTATATCATTTTTGACATATATTCGACTAAAATTTTTTTGTAAATCCATTTTTGGATTCTGGGCATATTTTTGTCAATTTATGAGTTGCAAATTCTTCGAATGTGGAGTGATCACATGGGACGGGTACTATGACTTGAGGTATTCACATCGGTGCTAATGTTCCCTGACGACGACCGGTCTCGACACTGATGAGGTATCTTTTTAGGTTGTTTATGGGACGGGCACCATGACTTGAGGTATCCATATCGGTGCTAATGTTCCCCGACGCTGACCAATCCTGACACCAATGACGACTAGAACCGACACCGATGATGACTGGATCTGACACTGACGACAACTAGAACTGACACTACCATAAAAACCTGACTAACAGGGCTATCCATCACCGATAGACCGACCAACACAACTGACATGTGGTATTGACTAGCAGGTCTAACTGACTACTAGTACCGATGAGCAGCACCGGCTAGCAGGTCTTATTATGGTATTATGCAACTTCTGTATTCACATTCTGATAGCAAGGATCAATGCATCTGGGTGGTGAATTTGTCCTTGATTTTAATTATTGTATCTGAGCAAGGATTCTAGGTTTTCTTGCTGGTTCTTTGCCGGATGAGCTCTTAAACTAGTTTTTATTAATAAATATATTTAGTGGCTAGCCCACTTTTGTTTAAAAAAGAAAATATACCAAATTTCTTTAGCAAAAGAACAACCAAACAAGATATGCCTGCAGGATTTAGGGAGTTTTCAAATACTACAGAGTTCTATATAGGAGAGGTCTTTCCTTAATGGAAGCTTGTTGAGAGTCATAAGCCATTTGAAGCATTTGATTTTAGAGTCAATGGGAGTTTCCACATACAATCAAAGTGTTTTTTTCCAACTTTTGACATCCAAATTAGTATACCAAAAATTGTTGACATGGTGGATAATGTCAGTATGGAAGGTAGTGGGGAGGTCATTACAAGCCTTGAAAACCATATTGCAGGTCTTCTTTTGGGACAAGGGTATGTTGAATTTGTTTCTGAGCTCATCCCAACTAATAATGCACTCCTCAAAGAGGCATATAAATTCAGAGATGCCGAAATTGTGCCAGATTTTAACAGAGAAATCTTGGGAAAGCGAAAGAGGCTTACCAGAGAGGTGAATATTCCACCAAATTGACCTTTCACTATGCAGAAGGTTATGACAAAAATAGGTTGTATTATATAGAAATTGTTTAATTTTGTCCCAGGCCTTCCAAATAGTTTTAAAAATAGCAGATCCCTGAACCATTACAGGAAAGTCTCTAGTAAGGTCAGTGAAAGGGAGATTTTTTAGGACTTAGCCTTCCTAGGGTGACCTCTTTCAATGTTACAGCTAATAAGAAACTTTCAAGGCTCATCCCCTTCTAGAGAGTGAAAGATCCATTTGGCAGCAAGGGCAATCCCTTGATTCTTAAGGTCTTTAATCTGTAATCTCACGAGGTGCTTTTTCATGTGACCCCAATCCCATTTAACAACATGAAGATTTTTATTACCTTTCCCATTAGACTAGAGAAAGTTTCTAATGCCTTTCTGTATTTCCAGAATTTGATAATTATTAAACATCCAATAAGAGGAATAGTAAATATTATAGGATGATATAATTTTTTGGCAAACCTGCACCCTACTAGCCAAAGATAGGGATTTGTTATACCATTTATCAAGATTTTTAGTAGCCTTATCCTTCACCCAGAACAACATATCCTTAAGTGGGGGATCAACAGAGAAGGGAATGCCCAAATACTGAATAATGTTATGGGGACCACCCTACTGAAAATCATATTTATAAAACCAATTAGGTGGTCTTTCATCCAAGCCAAGGTAGATGGACTTAGTTTGGGATATTTGAGCACTAGATATAGAGCATAAGGAGTTGATTTTATTATGCAGAGCATCGAGATTTTCTTTAGACATTTCAAAGAAGATAGTTGTATCATTAGCAAATTAATAATTAATCAGATCTGAATCATCAAGAAAGGTGATGCCTTTGACTACCGGAAAGGGAGTTATCCCTAAGAATGTAATAAAGAGAATATGAGGAAATAACAAAGAGAGCGGGGGAAAGAGGTCAGCCTTTCCTGATGGATCTCCCAAGGGAGAAGGAGTCAGATAATGAACCAATAACTTCCACTTGAGCAGAAGCATCAATAAGAAATATCTTAATATATTTCCAAAAAGTTTTAGGGAAACCAAAGGCCTCTAGCATCATGGAGATAAATCCCCATTCAATCCTGTCATAAGCCTTTTCAAAGTCTAGAAGTAGCATAGCAGAGTTATGCTTGGAGGCCATAGACCAGTTCATAGCTTCCCAGCTAGTAATGAGGTTCTCAAGAATAAATCTACCCTTAATAAAACTAGTTTGGGTAGAACTAATGAATTTGGTCAGAATACTCTCAAGCCTAAGGGCCAATATTTTAGCAAGAATTTTATTAGAAACATTTAGGAGAGTAATGGGGCACCAATTTTTAATAAGAGCCTTGTCACCATCCTTAGGGATTAATTTAATGATGTCTTTGTTGATAAAATTACCCAGAGTGCCTTTGTCAAAAGCTTCAACATATATGTTATGAAGGTCATTGCAAATCCAACCAATCTTGGATTTATAAAAGTCCATAGGTTGGCCATCGGGCCCAGGGGTCTTGTCATTATTTAAGGTATTAATAGCTTTTTCAATTTCCTCACTAGAGATACTTTGTATGACAAGGTCAGATTCTTGACTAGATATTCTCTTAGGGATGATGGTTCTATATACATCTCTTAAAGAATTAGCCTCTTCAGTATCCTTAAAGGTAAAACATTTATGGTAGAACATAAAAAATCCTATTTTATACTATCCACATTATAAATTTCAATGTTGTCTACCACAATCTTGTTAATGGATTCATTTGAATGTTTCTAGTTAAGCAAGTTAAAGAAAAATTTGGAGCCCATGTCGCAATACTTGAGCCAGTGAGCACGAGATCTAATTCTGGCTCCCCTGGCTTTAAGTTGTTGGTGTTTTCTAAGATCATCCCTTTCCTTAGAAACAATAGTAACAATTTCATAATTAGAAGGATTGGTTTGAATGTCATACTCAACCGATCTTAGCTTAGAGGAGAGGTTCTTTTTGGTAAACCTATGGTTTGAAGAAGAGCCTACCAAGCTTGGATGCTGTGCTCCCACATCTCAATAAATGTAAGAGAGGAGGAAGTATTCTTGTTGATATTCCTAATAAGCTCCAAGGCATAAATATTATCAACATCCTGGAGCAGAGAGGAGTTAAGGATGAATCTTGTGTTGCTAGTTTTAGAAGGAGTAGGGGAATTATTAAACTTAACAGTTACAGAGATGGGATGGTGGTCCGAGAGTGAGTTGGGAGTCACCGTGACCATGTTCCCCTAAGTATCAAGAAGGAAGGAGAAGAATTTTTTGTTGTCATAGAATCTATCTAGTCTAGCATAGATCCTAGAATGACCTTGCTGGAAGTTACACCAAGTATGCTAGAGACCTTGATTCAAGTTTAAATTGCCCTCAAGAGGGTCAAATAGAATTTTAGCATGTTTCATCATATTCCATTGAGTTCTTTCCAATTTCTTCTAGGAAAATGGGAGCCCTCCCGATTTGTCAACTTGAGATTCTATCATATTGAAGTCTCCTCCAAATAACCAAGGTATATCTGGGAGGGAAGCCAGCCAAGACCAGAGGGCCACTCTTTCATTGAAATCATTGGAGGCATATAAATAATAGATAACAAAGGTAAGAGTGATAGTGATAATAGTAACCCAAGTGACCCTACTATAGGGGGATACAACCTTATTCGTAATGACATTATCCCATTGAGGTTTGATTAACAATCCCACCCCACCTCTACCTTTTGGGTGGTCAGAATACACTTTAATAGCATCCTTCCAAATGTAATTAAGATTGGCTTCAAGCATAAAGCCTATGGATTTTAATTCTTGCAACATAAGAATGTCTATGGATTTAAAAGTGTCAAGGTATCTTTTAATAATGTACTTCCTATCCGGGGATTGAAGACCCCTTATGTTCCAGGAGATGCAATTCATGAGGAAACAAGGAAAGAAGGGGAGAACGCAAGGTCTGATGACCCATCATTTATAATAGTTGAGGTGGAGGCTATGTCCTCAACACACTTCATAGTGGATATTTTAATCTTTGATCCCAAAGGGCATCCTCTTCTTTTGGATTTTGGGATATTATTTTTCCAATCAAAGTCATCATTATCAGACATAGGTGGAATTATGACTTCCATATCAACATCAGAATTAGGAATTAAGGAAAAAGAGTCATGGGATGGGGATACACCTTTGGGTACTGAATTCTAAGATTGGTCGAGGGTAGTGGGAAGGACCTCAAGTATATAGTCATCTTCTATCTCCTTAAAGAAATTTGGAGGGAGGTGCTGAGTTTGTTCAATGTCAACCTTCTGACTCACAGATTTATAAGAGTAAGAGAAAATGGGTGAGTTATAAGGAGGAGGGCATATAGGAGTATCCAAAAGAAGACATTGGGAAGAGGTCGATGCAAGAGACTCTCTTCAGTCATAGAGGTATTTTTATTATGCTTTCTTCTCCTTTTATTGGTTTTCTTTACAACAGTTTGAAAACCATCGGGTAGAGTCATGTCTGAAGAGTGTTGTATATCAGTGGGTGACACCAACAGGGATTGGGTTTAATGTAAGACATAGGATAGGGTTTCATTTATGACATGGGAGGGAGGGGATATGTCAAAAGAAGAATTAGGAATACGATTCTGGGGAGTAATAGAAGTCGAGGTCAAGTTGTGATCAGAAAACTTCGGTGAATGAGCAGCAGGTGAAGGAGAGGGCAACACAAAATTAAATTTACTCTTAATAATATGACAGTTGTTTCTTAAGTGTCCCTCTTTTTTACATAAACAAATAGGCATTTAACCCGCCAAGAATCTCCATAGGGAAAGAGTATGTACCTTTAGAAATGTTAATGTCCAGAGCAGAGGGGATGTCCATTCCAGTTTTCAAGGAAACAACAGCTCTGGCATCCATGTGAGGTATAAGTCTTGTGGTATCATCAACCCTAATAACCTAACCCAGAGGTTCAAGAAGTTGTGGGATAAAATGACATAAAAATGGAGGTAGATTTTTCACAATAATCCAGTGCGGGGTCGAGAGGGAAAGAACTTCCTCATGGATAGCCTCCAGTGTCAAGGCAAGGGCACATAATGAGATATTTCCCACATTCCAATATTGTTGTTTAATGAAAGCTTCCTGAAATTCAGAATTCTTTAAAAAAAAACAACAAAAAGCCATTTCTATAATTGCTTGCAGAATGAAACATGGTGCCCTAATTTAAAATTTTAATAGTTATGGAACCAATCATCCAGGAATTTACGAGCAGGGCACTTATCAAGTTCAACCACAACAAATAATATATCATAATCTCTTAATCTATTATTTTCCTTTGTGATTTAAGCAGCCATTTCGAAGTTTGGAGAAATAGAAAAAAGATAGCAAGGCACTCCGAGAACCCTTATCCGGTTCGCGCGTTTCATTGGGACCAGATAGATTGAACTTGGCACCCGTGCAGATGGCAGAGGATGAATTTGTGACAGCTTCAGAGAATCTTTTGGGTAGAGAAGGTAAGGACTGTGAGCCATTAGCTTACCAAGTTGAGCTCCATGGGATCCCTAGGGGAATTAATGACAGAGGGTACGACCTCTGCTAAGGAACTGAGAGAATGAATGGACATAAGAAAATAAATGCACTAAATTAAAATAACCACACCTGGGTTTGGTTTTAGGACACGTTTGCATCGATCACCAGGAAACGTCGCCCATCCATCTAGAAAATTAAAGCTTTGATACCTCTCCAATTGTGCTTTTTAGGATTTAATGGTGTTTAAATATTATTTGGATTTCTATTATGAATAAGGGACAATTATCTCTAGAATTGTCTCACATGTCACCTCACTAAGTGGATACAGACAAGGTTGTATAGTGCTTTTTTCTCTGCTGGTGGGTTGGACCTTCTCGATTTGTTATTTCTTTGTGTTGAATATTTTTTCTTCCTTCTTTTAAATAAATAAATAAAATTCTAATTCACCATTTTGATACTTATAATGACAAATTTTCAAAATTTTAATAGACTTCTCTATGCACATTAGAATTCTATATATGATCATTTATTTAGCATTACTTTGTATTTATGATTGATTCAACTTATTTCGGAATTTACTATTCATAATAGATAAAATTATTTCACCATCTACCACTTTTTGAATGAGCATGATGCACAAATTATTCTATTTCAAAAAGACACATAAAACTATCATAATTTTTTTTTTTTAAATTTGAAAATTTCATTATTCTATTATGAGTTTTGATAGAGTACAGAAGAAATGGATTCATAAAAATCATTTACATTCATAGTATATTTCTAAGCAAATTTCATATTAAGAAAGAATGATGTTAAAATTTAAATAATCATAATTCTCAACTCTTTACAAGCCTACCATATAATTTTATTAATTAGGCCCCGTTTGTTTCGCAAAAGTGGGGAGGAATTGGAATTGCAACTTCCCGTTTTTGCCAAATTCTCCGTTTGTATGCCTAAGATGCAATTCGGGATTCATCGACCAAAACCGGGTTTCAACACTAAAATAGGCGGCATCATCTTCCCACCGAATAGGTGGAATTAGGAATTAAACCCCGAAGATGCATTTTTTTAAACCCAATGTGATGTGTCGTCGGTGCCATGGGGAGGGTAAAATGGAATGAGCGGCG
This sequence comes from Thuja plicata, assembly GCA_018584345.1. Lineage (NCBI taxonomy): Eukaryota > Viridiplantae > Streptophyta > Pinopsida > Cupressales > Cupressaceae > Thuja > Thuja plicata. The sequence continues at coordinate 308,286 of MU227487.1, forward strand.
CGAATGGGGTTTTCCATTGTTACTTTTTCACCGCATTTTCCACAGTTTCACAAGCGAGTTTTCACCGCGTTTTCACTGTTTTACGAGTGAGTTTTCACTATTTTACGAGCGAGTTTTTTTTTTTCAGCGCAAGGTAAGTCCATCGTTCATTGTAGATTTGGTATATATGATACTTTTGAGGATTTTTCATTTAATTTTCTAATGGCATACTTAATCTCTACATATTTCAATTGGTTCTTGAAAATAAATATGTGAGATAACCTCCTTGTGTAGCCGCTGCTTCATATCTAATCTCGGTTCATTTATTGTGCACTAGGAATCCCTTTTTCTATATCATTATTCATGTTTGGCCGTGAATGTTGATATTTACTGGCTAGGGCATAACTATGGCTCCAAACTCCAAACAAAACCTTCATTTACTCTATATTTTTCGATTCTGGAAACCTAGGCATATGATCTTTTGAGGGTTGGAATATTTGAACCTTATAAATGGCATGACTACAGATTCATAGCATGGTCGTAACTTCTAGGTATCTTCTTTATAGATCCATAAATAGAGATTTTACTTCATTAATATGAACTATGTACTCTTTTTGGGTTTCTAAGAATGATCAGATCTACTAGCCTATCTTATTGAAGCATGACTATTACTTTGTTTTGCAATTTTGATATTGAACCTCCCTTTTGTGTATATTTTCTTCGAGGGTTCCCTGAAGGTTTA
>MU227488.1:1839-31109 GCA_018584345.1 Thuja plicata
ATTATGGGATCTATTATCAGAAAGATGTAATTGAAAAAGAAGAGCAATGTATTTGGGAGGGATAGTTCTAGGCTTGATTTCAAGGGTTATTATTTGAAAGAACAAAGTTGGAAATATACAATGTAATCTTGAATGATCTTTTCTATCTCTTCTTTATTGCAATGAAAGAAAAAAAAATTATTATGCTAAGTTGAAATGTGATTTGTAATGAATAGTTATTCAATGTGTATGAAGGAGAAATGGAATTAGTATATAAAGTAAGGAATATAATTGTAAATGAAATGTTATTTTCTTACCCTATCTCTTAAGGTCTAAATGTGAAAGTAAAGAAAGGAAATGAAATTCAATTTGGATAAGTAATGTAAATATGTTAGTAAATGAAATTCATTAAGGGAACCTTAAGGAATGTAAATGTGGAGTAGTAATGATGTAATGTAAAAAAAAAAAAAAATTAGTTGCGATTTTGGTCATAAGACCTGATTCCTTATGGGTTCCCTAGCGGGGACATTACAAAAATAAAACACATTGAGATCAAATACCACTTCCTAAGAGAAAAAGTTGTAGACAAAGAAGTAAAGCTGAATTATGTAAGAACTAAAGAACAACTAGTAGATATTTTTACAAATCCTTTATCAAAAGATACGTTTGAGTATCTCAGGGAGAAGTTGGGAGTAATTCCCTTTCCTGAGTTTGATTAGAACTTGCAGCAAGAATATCAGTCCTTGGTGACTGATGAATGGTTTACTGCTCTACTTTTGGAGTAGTACCTATGCTTAATGGTGTTTAACACCCTTTGTCATTGATGTCAAAGGGGGAGTATTAGTAAGGGGGAGAATATACTCTAGGGGAGTATACAGAGAAGCAACAGTGAAGAGGAACCTTTGATGAGGATATTGAGAAGATTGTAAAAAGAAGAAAGACACTTTGAGTTGATGATATCATATGTTGCCATCAATGTCAAAGGGGGAGATTTTTGGGGATTTACTTCTGTGCAAATAATTGATTGTATGTTTTCTATTGATGACAACATATAATATATAGCAGGTATCCTATATGCAATTATCAGTACATATGCTTTGGATCTATGCGTGTTTATTTCCATGGTGTATACATGTTCTAGTTTCAATGTGCATTCATGCCGAGTCAGATATGCAATTATAGTTGAGTTATGATTAATCAGTTATGGCAGTTACAGTTTCTGGAGTTTATTTGTTAAGAGCCAATGTAAATATAGTATCTCTTGAGCTGCACCTATCTTTGAGATATGCATGTTTGTATTCATGTTTAGTTATGAGTTAAAGATAATTATCTAAATGTGCCAAACGTGTTTCAACAGAATCATGATGTTAGAGTTAATTTGGTGAAGCTGACTTTGTGAAGTGTCGTGTCTATTTAGTTTGAGTTGCGTGGTCCTAATTTGTATTGCGTGATTTTTTGAGCTGACAAGGAAGTTGATGAAGTGTTTCTAGATACCTTCATGACCTTATCCTTGGTGAAGATACATATAGCAGTTCAGTTATGTTCATCAAGAGTCAAAAAAATTTTGAAGAAGAAAAGAAAGAGAAGAGCAGAGAATCAGAAAGAATAAGTTATAGATCTATGTGAAGAAATAGAAGTTGATTGTAATTCATTGGAACTGATCCAGAAAGAAGGTCTACTCAAATATTTCATTTACCAGATATAGTGTATATCTGTTAGACTGAAGGTTGTAGCCTTCACCATCTTAGCAGTGAGCTATTGGACAATGAGTCCTCACCCTTAATAGGGTTATCTGTAAAAGAATCCTAACAGGGTTTGACCTTTAAGCAGGTCTCTGTACTTCTTGCATTGTAAATATCAACTCCTAATAGGGTTGTAAAATCTTCTAATAGGGGTCATTATAAACTAGTGCCGTTATTTGTGGGTACTAATTCCCACTGGGGTTTTTACCTATTTGGTTTTCCTATAATCAAATTGTTGAGTACTTCATTGTGTTATCTGAATGTGCATTTACTTTATATAAAATTACATTAAAGAAAGGGAAAATAATTAAACTGACTGATAACTGATTCACGCCCCCCCCTCTCAGTTATCCTTGGGACTATTCCAACATACTCCAATCTGACTTATTTCTCATAGACTTTGTCTCTCAAGAAATGATATTTAATATAAATATGCTTTGTCTTTGAATGTAACATACGGTTCTTTGAAATATTGATATCACTTGAATTGTCATAGTGAATAGTAAAAATTCATCAATAGTCACTATGATATCTTTCAACATTTGCTTCATCCACATTAATTGTGTACAATTAGTAGCAGCAAAAACATATTCAGATTCAGCGGTAGATTGTGATATGCAATTTTTTTTCTTACTTTCCCATGAAACTAGTCTCTTACCCAAAAAGAATTCTCCACCACTAGTTCTCTTTCTATCATCCACATTACCTGCCCAATTTGCATCAGTAAATGCACTCAATATAAAATATTCTTTTTTTCCATGTCATAATCCATAATCAACTATCCCTTTCAAGTATCTAGATATCCTCTTAATAGAAACAACATGAAATACCATGACATCAATAGGAACATCTTTGTCTCATGAATCAAACTTGTCTTTGCACTATTCATCAAGAACATTAAGCCATAACCACTGTCATAAAACAAAAATAGATTTCCAGCATCCAAATCATGAACCAATCGAGTTGAGGATACACATCCATGTCTTGAACTCACCACAAGGTTAGAAATAAATAATATTTCCAAACTGATCCACATCAATCCAATAATTGAAACATTGTCTCTGACAAAATAACCAAAATATAAGTCTCTGATAAATCATTCATAGCTCACTCAAATAAACATGTGAACCTCTACCACTTGAACTAAATCAAGTGTAGACATCCCCAAACACATTACCAGCTTCGTAGCATATGATATTCAATATAGTATTCATACCACAAAAATCATCTCACTAAACTAACTAGGAACATTGTCTCCGGCAATAGGAATTGTTAGTAATAACTGAGAGGGGGGCGTGAAGCAGTGTCCTCAAAAATTAATCCTTAAATCAACCCTTAAAACTTATTACCACTTTTAAGCCTCTAGTTATATTCAGTCCTACAAGATAAATGCATTGAAATACTTATAACAATTTACTACTTGTCGTAATGCTTTGTAAATCTCTCTTTTGTATGTTTACTGATAAGTAGTCTTTCTATTTACCGAAATACAGTAAATAGCTAGAGTATACTGATCAATCTAGAATATCTAATGTGAAATTAAAAATAATAAAGTAATGAGACATAAACATATAACACATGGATTTTTAATGTGGAAACCTTGTTAAGGGAAAAACCACTAGGACTGGTACCCCAAATTTTCACTCTTCTGAAGTGAGCTCGGTTAAGAGCCAACCCTGTTAAAGGTTACAAACACACTATTAGGTGTGACCTTGTTAGAGTATTTAAAAGATAGTTTGTCACCTAGTATCTGGCATCTAATGCTACCATCCTTGGTCAAACACTCACTTGTCCCATCAATAGGTATCGGGAATATCCAATGCTACTTTCTATGATCAAACATTTTGATACTCCTTGGGATGTATCTCAATTACAAAAGACTTTTAAGTCCTGCTCGGTTAAGAGACTTGATGCTTCAATGGTTAAACTAAAACAATAAAGTGATTTGTTCACACATACAACTTGAATTGCAGATTTTCAAATCTATTGTGAGTGCATTACCTCTCTGATTAATATAATCAATTCAATACCTTTTCTCCACACTAAGCTTCTCTGTGATGTTGTTTCACTGTTCATCAGTGTCTACAGAATCTAGCTCTTTCCTCATCTTGTTGATCAGGTCTGAATGAAGACTTTCTTCTCCTTCAGAATCTCTTCAGCATCTATTCTCTTTTCTTCTCTTCACCCCACAATTTGTAATGAATTGGGTTTGTCTCTTTATAGACAGGATTCACCATTTCTTGGCTTTCTTGATCTTGGCATGATCCACAATTATTGCCAATTAGATTTAAAGAAAAACTCTAGTTTTATCTCAAAGAGATCTTCTTGCCAACTAGACAAAGCAGCTTTATATCCTTTACTTATCTCTGGCTTTATCTTCTCGATTAAAACAATGATAAGTATCAGTTAAGTCTATTTACAGCTCTTGATAGCTAAGCATTTTTTCATTTTTGAACTCTCTATTCTGTCGGTCAATACTTTAGTTAGTCATCTTTGATAACTCACTGTTCTGTAGGTGTGACTTCAGTTGTCATCCAGATCTCCGTCCATCAAGCAACACTGTGATTCTTTACGTCGGGTTACTCTATGCTTTGCTCGTTGAGCAACACTATGACTTTTCTCGTCAGTAATGTTGTGCATTTTCTTGTCAGGTAACACTGTGACTTTTCTCTTTTACTCTATTTGTCAGTGTGCACTCCGTCAGTGTATAAAGTCACTTTGTGAATAATTGACTTATATGCATAACTGATAGCATAGCCTTTCATTCATTGGTTCTTTGTAGTCTTTGGCAGTATGTCCATGACCATACAAATTATATCAAGTTGACATCAATGACAATACAATACATTAACTGATTTAATGCCTTGCATGATCATCAACTTAACATCTTCAAACATTCAATCAGTTATAGTTCATCAATCTCTCCCTTTGGCATTGATTGCAACACACTACATTATCACACTATATTACTACTAATACAATATGAAATATAACAATTGAAGTTCATCAAACTACCAACCTTATGTACTATAACTGATACAAATATCTGGTCCTCAGTAAGCTCTTATAGCTTAGATTTGATTCTTGCAGCTTTCTCTCTGTCTTCAATCACTTTACTGGATAGATGTAGAATCTTTCTTTCTCTGATGTGATCTATTCTCCTCTTGTGTCAAACTCTCTCCCTTTCACTTTTCTCCTTTCTTTTGATGTCTCTTGTCAACAATTTTCTCCCTTTATATGTACTCTCCCTTTCTAGTTACATCTCTCCCTCTGGTTAATGTGATGGATATGATCTCTCCCTAATGTATAATTTTTCCCATGGATATGCTCTCTCCTTGAAGTGATAATAATCTCTCCCTGAGTGATAATGGATATAATCTCTCCCTTTGACAGCAATGCCAAACAAATATTTTTGATAGTAATGCCAAATAGTTCCTTTCTATCCATAATATACTCCTTGAATTTCCCAATCCATCGGTAATACAATAACTCTGGTGCTCAGAGTAGATAAATACCTTGTTATGTATAGATTTATCTTTGAAGTCCATCTCTCTTCTTGCATCAACATGAATGATAGTCTGATAATATGTAGGTTGATGCAGCCTTCTAGTCATTTACTGACTAGTAGACAAGGGTCTGACCCCTAGTCTCTTTCTCAAGTACTCAAATGCATCCTTGGGTAGTGGATTGGTGAAGATATCAACTAATTGTTCCTTAGATTGCACATACTCAAGTATCACCTCCTTTTCTTGAACTTGTTCTCTTAAATAATGATACTTGATGGCAATATGCTTTATTTTAGCATGCATGACTGGATTCTTAAATTTTTTTATTGAACTTGTATTATCACAATAGATAATTAATGGTTCAATAATTTTCATATGCATACCTTCCAGTAACTATTTGATCCATGCAATATTTGAGCAGTTTGCAGTAGCAGCAACATACTCTACTTCTGCAGTAGACTAAGAGATGCATCCTTGATTCTTGTTGATCCATGTGACAAGTTTGTCACCCATAAAGAATTATCTTCCAGTTGTGCTCTTCCGGTCATCAATATTTCCAGCCCAATCAGCATCAGTAAAGACCTTAATTTCAAATTTTCCTTCTCTTCTATACCATCAGCCATATTCCTTGGTATTCTTCTGATATCTTAGGATTCTTTTCACAGCAGTCATATGCGACTCCCTAGGATTAGCAGAAAATCTTGCAACTATTTCTATTGCATGTGCAATATCTGGTCTAGTATGTACAACATACATGAGTTTTCCAATCATTGATCTATACAGAGTCTGATTTACCTTTGATGACTTGTCCTCCTTTGTTAGCTTACATCCAGTTTCCATTGGTATTCCAACTAGTTTGGAATCTTCCATCTTGAATATTTTCACCACTTCCTTGATTTATTTGGATTGTGTAATGAAAATACCTTCATCTTGTTGCATGATCTGCAGACCAAGAAAGAACTTGATCTCTCCAAACATAGACATCTCAAACTCTTTGCTCATTTCATTTGCAAATGATTTGCATAGCATATCATTTCCTCCAAATATGATGTCATCAACAAATATCTCAGCAATCAAAATGTTAGCATCAGTATCTTCCTTCAAATAAAGATTATTGTTTTCACTAGTCCTTAGAAATACAATACTTATAAGATAGGAATGAAGTCTTCCATACCAGCCTCAAGGTGCTTGTTTCAATCCATGCAAGGATTTGTGTAGTCTACATACCATGTTCCTCTTGTCTGGATCAACAAACCCTTCTATTTGTTCAATGTATACCTATTCTTCAAGTATTTTATTTAGGAATGCAAACTTGACATCCATTTGGTATACCTTGAATCCTTTACATGCAGCATAAGAAAGTAATATTATCACTCCTTCTAGCCTAGCAACGGGTGCAAAGGTCTCTCCATAGTCAATCCCTTCTTCTTGTGCATACCCATTGCATACTAGTCTTGCTTTATTTCTGGTGACTTCTCCATTCTCATTCGATTTATTCTTGAATATCCATTTTGTATTGATGACATTCTTGTCATCTGGTCTTGGTACAAGTGTCCATGTCTTGTTTTTCTTTATCTTCTCAATCTCTTCATTCATAGAACTTATCTATTCATCATTATCAAGTGCAGCACTGACAGATTTTGGCTCATAATCAAAAATAAGACATCTTGTATTTAGAGACTTGCTTCTGGTTCTCATACCATCCTTCTTGTCTCCAATGATTTGGTTTTGTGGATGGTTCCTTCTGACATATCTGGCAAGTATAGGTTCAACTCTTTTTCTATCATCTTGATCATCATTTTTTCCTTCATTCTATTCTCCATCACTTTGTGTATCATCTTGAGCAATATCCTGATTGTCAGTATTTGCATCTTGATGCTCGGGTGAAATGATCTATTGCTCAGGATCTCTATGTTGTTGGTCGGGTAGAGTGTCAGGTTCTTCATTTTAAACAAACCTATTGTAGTCCTCTAGTTCTTTTATGCTTTCCTTTTCATTCTTCTCTGAAAATTCATCTATCTTTACATTTGCACTTTCAACAATTTTTTTAGAGGCTTTATTGAGACATTTATAAGCCTTTCTCTTGGTGGAATACCCTAGAAAGGTTCCTTCATCACTCTTGGAGTCAATTTTTCCATTTCTATCATCTTTTAAGATATAACATTGACTACCAAATTTTTTGAAGTAACTTACATTAGGTGTGTAACCATACCATAGCTCATAAGGTGTCTTCTTGGTGTCTTTCTTCAATTGTACTTTGTTTAATGTGTAAACAGCAGTACTGACAGCTTCCCTCTAGAAGATTTTGGTGATGCCTTGTGCAATCAACTATGGATATGTTCCTTCTTTCAGCAATTCCATTTTTTTGTGGTGTTCTCGGTGCAGAGACCTATCTTTTGATTCCATGCTCATTACAAAAGTTAGTGAATTCATATTAAATAAATTCCCCTCCTCTATCTGACCTTAAGCATTTCAATTTTTTACCACTTTGTTTCTCTACCATTGCTTTGTACTATTTAAACATCTTAAATTCTTTTGATTTATCTTTTAGAAACATTACTGTCATCATTCTAGAGTAATCATCAACAAAGAGAATAAAATATCTATCGCCATAATAACTCTTTGTCCTCATAGGTCCACATAGGTTAGTATAGACTAATTCTAGAATGGCATCAGATGTATGGGTTTTCCTTTTGAAACTAGACTTTGTCATCTTACCTTTTTGATAATTTTTGTACATGATATTGTCAGGCTTAATCATCATCTGTAAACCTCTTACATTTCTCTTTTTTCTTATCTTTATCATGTTGTCAAAGTTCAAATGACACAATCTTTTGTGCCACAACCATATGTATTCATTTCTATCCATTAAGAAAGTGGTGTCAGTATCATTCAGATAAAATAAGTTACCTTTTGTCTGCTCACCGGTACCAATCAAATTTCCTGATTCATTGAAGATTTTTGCCTTCTTATTTTCAAATTATACCCTGTGACCTGAATTATTCAACTGAGAAACACTCAATAGATTATAATTCAATCCTTTCACCCAATAAGCATTTTCACATTTTATCAGGTTATTCAACATTATAGTTCCTCTACCTTCAACTGGAGAAGGTGTATCATTACCCATTCTTACTAAACCACCATTATAGTATTCAAAAGTCCCAAACTTTTGTTTTTCACCGGTCATATGGTGAGTGCAGTCACTATTTATGATCTAGACATCATTTTTACTAACTTTAGATATGATTGCAGTTTCTACATACCTTTCTTCATCATCATATAAATCATCCTATGCTTCCACAAACACCATCTCGATGTCTTCATTAGATTCGGTGTCAGTATCATCATCTTTGCATTTAGCTAGGTAACTGGCATTCTTTCCTTTGTCCTTGTAGTCTCAGGTATCTCTTCTTTCTGATTGTCAGTTGCTTCTGTAATCACCTCTATCATACTTCTTTTCAAATGACTTGTCATTACTTCTATCATCTTTTCTTCTATTAGGACATCTTACAGCAAAGTGTCCAATCTCTTTACAATTAAAACAAACAAGTGGTAATTTACCTTTGTATTTTCCTTTGCCTCTCTCATTCTTCTAGCCATAAGTGCTTCAATTTCATCAAGATCTTCTTCTTCACTTTCACTGTCACTATCTTTTCTCATAGTGTGTTTATGACTTGATTTACTTATTCTCAAAGAATATTTGAATGCAAACTCTATGTTTGGTAAGACACTATTATCAAAATTATTCATCTCAAATGAAATCAGTCTTCCAATCAAACTATCTAGAGTAACATTGCTATTTTCTGCTACTCTCATTTCTTGTATGGAAGATATTCTAATAGCATAAGTAGGTAGTAAGGTTCTTAGAATTTTACTTACCACTTTATCTTCTTCTAGTACACCTCCAACTCCTTGAATAGCATTGACAACCTCTTTGATTATTGTGTTGTACTGTGTGATATTTTCACCTTCTTTCATTTTGAGATCATCAAAATTTCCTCTAAGTATTTCTTCCTTAGCTCTCAAAACATTCTTGTCACCACCATGTACAAGCATCAATTTGTCCCACATCTACTTTGCAGTCTTGCAGGTTTTGACATCTTCAAATTCAGCATCAGAGAGTGAGGAAGCAAGCTCTATCATCATGCAGTTGTGTTCATGCTTCTCTCTCATTTGTTCAACTTTGGGTGCTCCTGTGTGCAACACATATTCAGTATCTAAGTATTGAGTAACATGATTTCCAATACATGATAAGTGGAGTCTTATTCTACTTTTCCATGAAGCAAAGTTGTCTTTATTCAACTTGGGCACATCTTGTCTGTTCATCTTGTGATCTTTAGCTTAGGTCTTGAAACCTTCCTTCTAAGCACACAAGCTCTGATACCAATTGTTAGTAATAACTAAAAGGGGGGGTGAATTAGTGGCCTTAAAAATTAATCCTTAAATCAACCCTTAAAAATTATTACCCTTTTAAAGCCTCTAGTTATATTCAGTCCTACAAGATAAATGCCTTGAAATACTTATAACAATTTACTACTTTTTGAAATTCTTTGTAAATCTCTCTTATGTATGTTTACCGATAAGTAGTCTTTCTATTTACTGAAACATAGTAAATAGCTAGAGTATACCGATCAATCCAGAATATCTTATGTGAAATTCAAAACAATAAAGTAATGAAACATAAACACATAACCCAAGGATTTTTAATGTGAAAACCCTATTAAGGGATAAACCACTGGGATCGGTACCCCAAATTTTCACTCTTTTGAAGTGAGCTCGGTTAAGAGCCAACCCTGTTAAAGGTTACAAACACATTGTTAGGTGTGACCTTGTTAGAGGATTTAAAAGATAGTTTTTCACCTACTATTTGGCATCTAATGCTACCATCCTTGATCAAACACTCACTTGGCCTGTCAATAGGTATCGGGCATATCCAATGCTACTTTCTATGATCAAACTTTTTGATACTCCTTGGGATGTATCTCAATTACAAAATAATTTTAGTCTTTCTTAGTTAAGAGACTAGATGCTTCAATGGTTAAACTAGAACATTAAAATGATCTATTCACACATACAATTTGAATTGCAGATTTTCAAATCTATTGTAAGTGCATTACCTCTCTGATCAATATAATCAATTCAATACCTTTGCTCCACATTTTTCTTCTCTGTGATGTTGTTTCACTGTTCATCGGTGTCTGTAGAATCTTGCTCTTTCCTCAGCTTGTTGATCATGTTTGAATGAATACTTTCTTCTCCTTCAGAATCTCTTCAGCATCTATTCTCTTTTCTTCTCTTCACCCCACAATTTGTAATGACTTGGGTTTGTCTCTTTATAGACATGATTCACCATTTCTTGGATTTCTTGATCTTGGTGTGATCCAAAATTCTCGCCAATTAGATTTAAAGAAAAAATCTATTTTTATCTCAAAGAGATCTTCTTGCCAAATGGACAAAGCAGCTTTAAATCCTTTACTTACCTCTGGATTTATCTTTTCGATTAAAACAATGATAAGTATCACTTAAGTCTATTTATAGCTCTTGACAGCTAAGCATTTTTTCATTTCTGAAGTCTCTATTTTGTCAGTCAATACTTTAGTTAGTCATCAGTGATTACTGACTATTGTGTCGGTGTGACTTTAGTTGTCATCGGGATCTTCGTCTGTCGGGCAACACTTTGATTCTGTCCGTCGGGTTACTCTGTGCTTTTCTCATCGGGAAACACTATGAATTTTATCATAGGTAATGTTGTGTATTTTATAGTCGGGTAACACTGTGACTTTTCTCTTTTACGTTGTCTGTCAGTGTGCACTCCATTGGTGTATACAGTCACTTTGTGAATACTTGACTTATATGCATTACTGATAGCATAGCCTTTGATTCATTGGTTATTTGATGTATTTTGTAGTATGTCCATGACCATACAGATTATATCAAGTTGACATCAATGAAAATACAATACATTAACTGATTTAATGCCTTGCATTATCATTAACTTAACATCTTCAAACATTCAATCAGTTATAGTTCATCAGGAATATGTTGACATCAATGACAAAATATTGATGCCAGCACATATATGCACAATCTGAACAATATCTCAACAATCTCATGTTCCATTTTTCAAACCCCTATTTCGATTATCTCTTACATCCCCCCCCTCAAAAAGAAAAGGGAAAGCTAGAAAATAGTCTAAAATTAAGATCATCAAAGATGAAATCAAATCAAGTATTCAGACTACCTTAGATAAGATCATCTCATGGAGAGAAAGACGCTCTGAATGGAAGCTATGAATGGAATTACATGGAATGTTTGTGGTATAAATTCCCATAAAAAATATGCCTCATCAAATCACAAATTGAGGCGAGTGGAGTAGGTATCATTCTACTTCAAGAAACAAAATTTGTAGAAGAAGAGCCCCAACAACCCTTTTCCAAATGGAAAAATTGGAAATATATTTCCTCTCCATCTATTAGAGCCTCTGGTGGGTTGGAAATATTATGGAACGATAAATATATCAAGTTCCAAAAGGTTATAGCTAAGGAAAATTAGCAACAAATTCAAGTTGAGTACATCAATGTTTATTCCCAATCGTTCAATGTGTATGGTCCTAAATCCACCATTGGAAAAAAGATTCTTTGGGACTCTGTATCAATAGCATGTAACACCACTTCATATATCTCAACCTTTCTTGGAGGGATTTTAATGCTATTTTATCTCTCCAAGACAAAACGGGCAGAATAACTCTGCTTATGAAAATAATGCAATATTTCAAGGATTTTGTTTCAAATAATAGTTTTATGGATTGCATTCCATTCAATGGGAAGTTAACATGGACTAACAAAAGAACTAATTTTATGCATATTAATAAGAGGCTTGATAGACTTTTTGTGAACCCTAAATGGATAATAAAATACGCTCATTATAAGACACAAATTCTAGCATTCTTGGGATCATGTCATTTTCCTCTTCAAGTCACATTATCATATGTTTTTCCTCACATGAAACCAAAAGCCTCATTTAAGTTTGAACAAATGTGGTTTAGGGACCCCTCTTTTAAAGTCATGGTGGCAAAGCATGTCTTTTTTTTGGGTTCTAGGATGTATTAGCTTAGTAGAAAAATCCAACATATTAAAAATGCAAATAAAATATTTGAATAGAAAAATTTTCAAGAATATTTTTATCTCCAAAGCTTTTAGTGAAAGTTAGTTGACACAAATTAATGACATCTTCAAATTTGGCATAAAATCAACCTCTTACTATGAGCATAAAATACTCCAACAAGAGAATGAAGAGGTATTGGACAGAGAATAAATATTTTGGAGAGAAAAAACTAGATAATTGTGGCTCAAAGATGGTGATAGAAACACTACCTTCTTTCATGTATTAGCCAAAGCTAAATCTATTCATAATTCAATTCTTAAAATTTTAGACCCTACTGGTAATACCTTGATAGAGGTTGGCAAAATTCAAGATGAGGGAGTCTGATATTTTACATCCTTGTTCTCAGTTGCCCAATATGATGAAATTATAGAGGGTGGGGTTAGAGAGAACCTTCTAAGAAATATCCCCTATCTAGTAATGGAGCAAGACAATGTTTACTTATCAAAATCCTTATCTCTTCAAGAAATCAGATCTGCAATTTTCTCTGTGGGCTAAAAAAAGGCTCCAAGACTAGATGGTCTAAATAGTGCCTCTTTTCTATTAGATGTGTTGTAACTTCATTAGTATGGATGTTTCGGAAGCACTGTAATAACTATGGAAAATTGAGGGAAATCTCAAGAAGTTTAACACTACTTTTATTACACATATTCCAAAGAAAAGTGACCTAGGGTCATTTGCATATTTTAGGCCCATATCACTTTGCAATAAAATTTACAAGATATTTTCAAAAGCTATAGCAAGAATATTGGCAAATATGGTCCCCAAGATTATATCTGAAGAACAAGGGGGTTTTTTCTTGGTAAGGAGACATTTGAGGGGTCTCTAGTGGCTCATGAAACTCTCCATTCTATTAAACAGCATAAACTTCAAGCTATGATTATCAAACTTGATATGCTTAAGTCCTATGATAGAGTAAATTGGAGGTTCTTGCATCAAGTTCTCATCATATTTGGATTCTTCCCTAAGTGGTGTAAATGGGTAATAGCTTGCATTTCAAGGGTCAAGTTCTCTATTCCCATCAATGGGAAGCCATGTGGCTTCTTCTCCCCCTCACAAGGAGTTAGATAGGATGATCCCTTGTCCCCATATTTGTTCATCATTCTAGTAGAGACACTTAGCTGTTCCATTGCAACACATCATAATGATAATTTATGGATTGGTATCAATTTTCCTCATTCCCAAATTTATGTCACTCATATTCTATTTGCAATTGACACTATTCTATTTGGAGAAGCCTCCATGAGGGAAGCCCAAATAATAAAACAAAAATTGGACATTTATTGTCAAATATCGGACCAAAAAATCAATGTTGAAAAATCTAAAATCCTTTTTCTGAACTACCCCCTCTGGTTTCAGTGAGTATATCAAACTATCTTGGTTTCAAACAAGAACCTTTTTGAAGCATCTACCTTGGCATTTAGGGTATGTGCAGGATCATGGTATGCCAAAAACTAGCGATGTGAAAAAAATGAGCTTTTCACTCATCCAAAAGCACACCCAAAAGTTTGTTGACTTTTTAGTAGCCATGGGTATCAGTACACCTAGCCAAGCCAAAATCCAAAGCTAAAGCATTATCAGATATCTGATAATATCGAATCTCTGATATTCATCAGTGATAATATATTGATGCCTACGGCTGCGTTCAACATTTCATTGTGAAAACGTTGAAGCAGCCAAGCAAGCATATCGTATATCCATTAGATATCATATATATGATTTCCTATAGTAAAGAGGTAAGTTAAATTTATAAGTTTCATTGTTGGTTTTGGTTTTTGATTTGAAATTTGTATTTTTTTAAAAAAAACTAGGGTTGAAATTGTTAGAATAACTGAGAGGGGGGCTGAATCGGTGGCCTCAAAAATTAATCCAATAAACCAACCAAAAATTTTTATCTTAAATATAAATCTCTAGTTATCTTCAATCCTACAAGATGTATGCCTTTAAATAATCTTATCAAATAACTGCTACTCAGAGTTCACTGTTTATCCTTATTCTTAAGCTTTACTGATTAGAAGTCTAGTCTTTACCGAAATACAGTAAATAACTTAGTGTTTACCGATCATCCTATTTTAGTAATGTGTAAAGAAAAAAATCAAAGAAATGAACCATATACACATTTGACACATGGATTTTAACGTGGAAACTCTGTTAGGGGAAAAACCACTTGGGATTGGTAACCCAACATTTTCACTCTTCTGAAGTGAGCTCAGTGAAGAGCCAACCATGTTAAAGGTTACAAACACATTGTTAATTGTGACCTTGTTAGAGGATTTGAATATAATATTTTATCACTTGATATCTGGCATTCACTATGCTATCTTTGTGACTCAAATCTTTGATACTCCTTGGGATGTATCTCAATATAGAAAGGATTGTTAAGTCATGCTCAGTTAAGAGACTTTCTAATCCAATGTTTAAACTGAAATAGTAAATGATATGTTCATAAATATAATTTAGACTTTACAGAAGTTCAGATCTATTGTAATCTCATAATACATTTATGATCAATGTTTCCCTTCAATACCTTTGCTCCACTTCTTTCTACTCAGTGACGTTGTGCTTCTCTATTGCTCGGTGTCTGCAGAAATCTTTAGCTTTGTTCTTTAGCTTGTTTGATCAGGAATGTATGAAGACTTCTTTCTTCACCAGTATTCTCTTTAGCATCTTCTTCTCTATTCACCCCTAATTCATAATGAATTGTCTTGTCTCTTTATAGACATGATTTCACCATTTTTAGGTCTTTTTCTTTCTTGTTCTTGACGTGATCCGTAAATCTTTCCATTCTTGCTTTAAATCTTGCTTTAGTTTTATCCTGCGGATTTATCCTTGAAAACTAGAATAAAATTGTCTTTAAAACCCTATCTTTTAACATGTCGATGAAAACAATGTAACCAACCAATTAAATCCATGTTTAGCTCTTGCTAGCTAAGTCTTTTTTTTGTTTCTGAACTTTAGTTCTGATCGGTGTTTTAACTCCTTGTTTCCTCGATCTTGACTTCAACTGTCCTCAGGAATTTCTATCTGTCAAGGTTGTCTGTCCATCAGGAAACACTATGACTTTTAGTTCTACTAGGGTATCACTTAGGTTCTGCTTGGTAATGCTTGCTCGGGTATCACTGTGACTCTTCTCTCGGGGTTCTCTATCTGTCGGTGTGCACTGTCTGTCGGTGTTTGTTGTCACTTGGTGTATACTAAAATTTTATATTATTGATAACATAACCTTTATTTATTTGGTTATTTGAATTATTTGACAATATGTATACAACCAATCAGATTATAATAAGTTGACATCAATGACAATACAATACATTAACTAATTTAATGTCTTGCATTGACTTTCTACATTTTAGTGATCATCAACTTAACATCTTTAAACATTCAATCTTTTATAGTTAATCAATCTCTCCCTTTGGCATTGATGGAAACACAATACATAATACTACTACGCTACAAATTATATCAGTTTTAATTCATCAAAATTTACCAAACTTATTTTCCTATAACCAATACAATTGTCTGACTTTCGGTAACCTCTTCTAGCTTAGACTTAATTCTTGCAGATTACTCCTTTGACAGCAATAGATTATACTTTCTTCCTTTGAGTCATCTCTCCCTTAGGATAATCATGTTGGACATTTCATATGTATATATAATCTCTCTCCTTTTGGATATTCTCTCCCTTTGATAGCAATGCCAAACTCTATCTCTTTTTTTTATAATATATTCCTTGAATTTCCCTTTCCATCAGCAATACAATAACTTTGGTTTGCGGTGCAGATAAGTACCTTTCTGTGTACTGATAAATATTTTCACTCCATCTCTTTTCTTGCATCAACATGAATAATCTTTTGATTGTGTGTAGGCTAATGCAGCCTCCTAGTCAGCTTAGTGACCAATAGACAAGGGTCAGACCCCTAGTCTCTTTCTAAGGTACTCAAATGTATCTTTAGGCAATGGCTTTATTAATATGACTGCTAATTGTTCCTTGGATTGAACATATTCTAGTATCACCTCTTTCTCTTGTACTTCTTCTCTTAAGTAATGATACTTGATATCAATATGCTTAGCTTTAGCATGCATGACTGGATTCTTTGAAATGTTAATTGCACTTGTATTATCACAATAGATAATCACTAGTTCAAGAATTTTCATATTCATACCTTCCAGTAGTTGTTTGATCCATGCAATATTTGTGCATTTTGTAGAAGCAACCACATATTCTTCTCCTACAATAGATTGTGAGATTCATCCTTTCTTCTTACTGATCCATGTGACAAGTCTATCACCCATGAAGAATCCTCCTCTAGTTGTGCTCTTTCTATCATCTAATTTTCCAGCCCAATAAGCATCTGTATAGACTTGAAGCACAAATTTTCCTTCTCTTTTATACCATAAGCCATATTCCTCTGTATTCTTTAGATATATCATAATTCTTTTGACAGCGGTCATGTGTGATTCTTTGGGATTAGCATAGAATCTTGCAACTATTCCAACTACATGTGCTATATATGGTCTAGTATGAACAACATACATTATTTTCCAATCATTGATCTATATAGGGTCTGATTTACCTCATTTTAATTATCTTCCTTTTTCATCTTGCATCTGGTTTCCATAGGTGTTCCAACTGGTTTGGAATCTTCCATCTTGAATATCTTGAGAACTTCCTTTATGTATTTGGATTGTGTGATGTATATGCATGCAACATGTTGAATAATCTGTAGACCAAGAAAGAATTTGACCTCCCCAAACATTGACATCTCAAACTCTTTTCTCATCTCATTAGAAAATGATTTGCATAACATATCATTACCACCAAATATGATATCATCAACAAAAATTTCAGCAATTAAAATGTCATCATCAGTATCTTCTTTTAAATATAGATTATTGTTTTCACTTGTTCTTTCAGATCCAATGCTTATGAGGTAGGAGTGAAGTCTTTCATACCATTCTCTAGATGCTTGTTTCAATCCATACAAGGCTTTTTGTAGTCTACATACCATGTTTCTCTTGTTAGGATCAACAAACCCTTTTGTTTGTTTAATGTATACCTCTTCTTCTAGTATTCCATTTAGAAATGCAGATTTGACATCCATTTTGTATACCTTGAATCCTTTGTATGCAGCATAAGAAAGTAGAATTATGAATCCTTCTAGTCTAGCAACATGTGCAAAGGTTTCTCCATAATCAATACCTTCATCTTGTGCATACCCCTTGCATACTAACCTTGCTTTGTTCCTTGTGACTTCTCCATTCTCATTTAGCTTATTTCTGAATATCCATTTGGTACCGATGACATTTTGTCATCTGGTCTAGGTACTAATGTCCATGTTCTATTCTTCTCAATATGTTCTATCTCTTTATTCATAGCACTAACCCATTCTTCATTTTCAAGTGCAGTATTATTAGATTTAGGCTCAAAATCACAAATTAAACATCTAGTGTTCAGTGACTTATTTCTTATTCTCATTCTAGCCTTCTTGTCTCCTATGATCTGGTTTTGTGGATGGTGTCTTTTGACATACTTGGAAAGTATTGGTTCACCTCTTTGTTCACCATTTTGATCATCACCTTGTCCTTCATTCTGATCTCCATCAATTGGTACATCATCTTGAGCAATTTCCTAATTTTTGGTATTTACAGCCTGATGCTCAGGTGCATTGTTCCGTCGCTCAGGAGTGATACACTGTTTCTCAGGCAAAGTGTTAGCTTGTTCACTGTAAACAAAATTTTTGTAGTCTTCTAGTTCCTTTCTACTTTCCTCATCTTTTTTCTCAGCAAATTCATCTATTTTGACATTTTCACTTTCAATTATTTTGTTAGAGGATTTGTTAAGACATTTATAAGCCTTGCTTTTGGTAGAGTACCCTAAAAATATTCCTTCTTCACCTTTGCAGTCAAGCTTTCCATTTATATCATCTTTCAAAATATAACATTGACTTCCAAAAATTTTGAAGTACCTTACACTGGGTTTATGTCCATACCATAGCTCATAGGGTGTCTTATTTGTGTCCTTCAATTGAACTAAGTTCAATGTGTAGACAGTAGTACTGATAGCTTCCCTCCAGAATGTTTGAGTGATGCCTTTCTCTATCATCAATGTTCTGGCACAATCAACAATGGATCTGTTCTTTCTTTCAGCAATCCCATTTTGTTGTGGTGTTCTTGGTGCATAAACCTATCTTTGAATCCCATGCTCATTAAAAAATTTAGTGAATTCATTAGAAATAAACTCCCCTCCTTTATCTGATCTTAAGCATTTCATTTCCTTACCACTTTGTTTTTCTACAATAGCTTTATACCATCTAAAAATCTTGAATGCTTCTATTTTTTCTTTAAGAACATAACTGTCATCATTCTATAATAATCATCTACAGAGAGAATGAAGTATCTATCACCATAGTGACTCTTTGTTCTCATTTGTCCACATAGATTAGTATGGACTAATTCTAGAATGGCATTAAATGTGTAGGTTTATCTCTTGAAACTAGACTTTGTCATTTTACATTTTTGACAATTCTTACACATGACATGGTCGGGCTTTGACATTCTCGATAAGCCTCTTACTTTCCTTTTATTTCTTATCCTTACCATGTTTTCAAAATTCACATGAAATAATCTTTTATGACATAGCCATATGTCTTCGTTTCTAGCCATTAAACAAGTGGTGTTTATATCATCAAGATAGAATGGGTTACCTTTTGTATGTTCACCGATTTCGATCAACCTTCCTGATTCATTACAGATCTTTGCCTTTTTGTTTTCAAATACAACTCAGTAACTTGTGTTATTCAATTGTGAAACACTCAATATATTATAGTTAAGTATTCTACCCAGTATGCATTTTCACATCTGATCATATTATTCAACATTATAGTTCCTTTACCTTCAACCGGACAAGGTGGGTCATTACCCATTCTTACTGATCCACCATTGTAGTATTCAAAATTTTCAAAATTTTCTTTATCACCAATCATGTGGTGAGTATAGCCACTTTCAATAATCTAGACATCATTTTTACTAACCTTAGATATGATTGTAGTCTCAACATACCTTTCCTCTTCGTCTGAATCATCTTTCATAGCAAAAAATACCACCTCAATATCTTCATCAGATTCAGTTTCAGTATTCTCATCTTTGTTCTCAGTGAGGTAACAAGCTTTCTTTCCTTTGTCCTTGTAGTCTATTTTGTCTCTTCTGTCAGATTGGCGGTTACTTCGGTAATCTTTTTCATCACTTATGTCAAACTTCTTTTCATTTGATCTGTCACTATTTCTATCATCTTTTCTTTTGTTCGGACATGTAGCTGCAAAGTGTCCAATCTCTTTACAATTAAAACATACAAGTGGTATTTTACCTTTGTATCTACCTTTGCCTCTCTTCTATCTTCTTTCCATTAGTGCTTCAATCTCATCAATATCTTGGTCATCACTATCACTTTCACTATCATTTCTTATAGTGTGTTTATGACTTGATTTACTTGTTTTCAAAGAAGATTTGAATGCAAACTCAATAGATGGTAAGACACTATTGTCAAAGTTATTCATCTCAAATGAAATAAGTCTACCAATCAGACTATCTAGAGTAACATTATTATTTTCTACTACTCTCTTTTCTTGTATAGAAGATACTCTAATAGCATATACAGGCAGTAAGGTTCTTAGGATTTTACTTACCACTGTTTCTTCTTCAAGTACACCTCCAACTCCTTCGATAGCATTGACTACCTCTTTGATTCTACAGCTGTACTGAGTGATTTTTTCTCCTTCTTTCATTCTTAGGTCATCAAACCTTCCTCTTAGGCTCTCTGCCTTAGCTCTTAGTACATTTTCATCTCCTCCATGTACTAGCTTCAATTTGTCCCACATTTGCTTTGCAGAGGTGCATGTTTTGACATCTTCAAATTTAGCATCGGAGAGTGAGGAAGCAAGTTCTATCATCATATAATTTTTCTCATTCTTTTCTCTCAATTGATCAAGTGTGTGAGGTCCTATAGACAATACATATTCAGTATCTAAGTATTGAGTAACATCATTTCCAAAACCTGATAGGTGGAGTCTTATCTAGCTTTGCCATGATGCAAAGTTGTCTTTATTCAACTTAGGGACATTCCTTTTCCTCATCTTTTGATCTTTAGCATAGGTCGTTAAAGCTTCCTTTCAAGCACACAAGCTCTGATACCAATTGTTAGAATAACTGAGAGGGGGGGTGAATTAGTGGCCTCAAAAATTTATCCAATAAACCAACCAAAACTTTATATCTCAAATATAAACCTCTAGTTATCTTCAGTCCTAAAAGATGTATGCCTTTAAACATTCTTATCAAATAACTACTACATGGAGTTCACTGTTTATCCTTATTCTTAAGCTTTGTCGATTAGCAGCCTAGTCTTTACCAAAATACAGTAAATAACTTAGTGTTTACCGATCATCCTGTTTTAGTAATGTGTAAAGAAAAACATCAAAGAAATAAACCATATACACATTTGACACATGGATTTTAACGTGGAAACATTGTTAGGGGAAAAACAACTTTGGACTGGTAACCCAAAATTTTCACTCTTCTGAAGTGAGCTCGGTGAAGAGCCAACCCTGTTAAAGGTTACAAACACATTGTTAAGTGTGACCTTGTTTGAGGATTTGAATATAATATTTTATCACTTGATATCTGGCATTCACTATGCTATCTTCATGACTAAACTTTTTGATACTCACTGGGGTGTATCTCAATATAGAAAGGATTGTTAATTCCTACTCGGTTAAGAGACTTTCTGATCCATTGGTTAAACTGAAATAGTAAATGATATGTTCATAAATACAACTTAGACTTTGCAGATGTTCAAATCTATTTTAAGCTCATAATACCTTTCTAATCAATGTTTCCCTTCAATACCTTTGCTCCGCTTCTTTCTGCTTAGTGATGATTTCCTTCTCTGTTGCTCGGTGTCCACATAAATCTTTAGCTCTATTATTTAGCTTGTTTGATCAGGACTGTATGAAGACTTCTTTCTTCACCAGTACTATGTTTAGCATCTTCTTCTCTATTCACCCCTAATTCATAATGAATTAGCTTGTCTCTATATAGACATGATTTCACCATTTTTAGGTCTTTTTCTTTCTTGTTCTTGACGTGATCCGAAAATATCACCATTCTTTCTTTAAAGCTTGCTTTAGTTTTATCACGCAGATTTCTCCTTAACAACTAAAATAAAACTATCTTTAAAACTCTAGCTTTTAACTTGTCGATGAAAACAATGTAATCAACTAGTTAACTCCATGTTTAGCTCTTGCCAGCTAAGTCATTTTTCATTTATAAACTTTAATTATGATCGATGTTTTAACTCCTTGTTTCCCCAGTCTTGACTTCAATTGTCCTCGGGCATCTCTTTCCATCGGGGTTGTTTGTCCATCGGGCAACACTGTGACTTTTAGTTCCTCTCAGGTATCACTTAGGTTCTGCTCGATAATGCTTTCTCGGGTTTCTTTCTTGGGTATCACTGTAACTCTTCTCTCGCGGTTCTATATCCATCGGTGTGCACTATCCGTCGGTGTTTGTTGTCACTTGGTGTATACTGAACTTTTATGCATTACTGATAACATAACCTTTATTTTTTCGGTTCTTTGAAGTCTTTGACAATATGTATATAACCAATCAGATTATATCAAGTTGACGTCAATGATAATATAATACATTAATTAATTTAATGTCTTGCATTAACTTTCTGCATTTCAGTGATCATCAACTTAACATCTTCAAACATTCAAGAAGTTATAGTTCATTAGAAATGATATTGTTTATTGTTTTTTAAAATTGATTATAAACTAGGGTTGAAATGATAAAAACTATGTTTGAAATTGATATTCTTTACTATTATATTTTAACAATATTAATATTATATTAATATTAATATTATATCCTAGAAAAGTAACTAGTTACCAAGGCCAATGGTAACTAGTTCTTCTCGGCCCCAACAATCTCAGCACTCATCACAACCTGTCAGTATGCCACCACCACCATGTTTGGGAGGCATGGAAATGCCACCATCATCATCTCATATGGTAAACATAATATTATATGTTGCAATTTTTTTGTCACTTGTTTTAAGCTTGTTTCCATTGTAAAAAATGTGGGTTTAACTATTTCGGTATAAGCCTTTGGTTATGTCTATGCATTCTACTGTTAGGTTCATTTTCTTTTTCCCTTTTTCAGTTCACTACCCAAATTACACAATTACTTTTATGAGAGATTAGCCATTTTACTTCAAACTAAAAATATTGAGTGTTGTCATTCTCATGACTTTTGAACCCTCTTCATACTGAAACAATGCAGTGACTAGAATTTTAAATTTAAATCAGGAAGAATTGCTAGTGAGGTCTTGAAATGGATGGTTGCCAATGTGTCATCACTTACTCCTGCACAATATCTATATAAAAACAACTTGGAATCTTAAAAAAATAAAAACTAGGAAAAAATGTTGTTAAGAACTTCCAAGAATGTACAAAATATTTTTTTCTTTCAAAAAATATAGGTTATGTTAGTCTGAAGAACAAGAGAGACAAGGAAGATTGAAAATGATAATTGCAAGGGAATACTGCCGTCATATTTTTTAAAAGAATATATACTCAATGCAATATAATATTAATATATTAATATTAATATTAATATAATATTTATATTTATATTTATATTTATATTTATATTTTATTTATATATAAAATATATTATATTAATATAATATTTATATTTATATTTATATTAATATTAATATTATTTTAATATTATATAGTAATAATAATATATATTATTAGATTCTCTCTCTCTCTCCTACTAGAGCTCTCTCTCTCTAGGTATTATTGTTATAATTTAAATATAAATAATTAATTAATAATAATATTATACTATTATACAATGGAGAAATAAATAATAATAATAATATAATAATAATTTATATAATGCAATACTAATATTTAAATAATTATATAATACTAATGCTATTACCATCTAATATTAATATTAAAAAAATGAAATTAATAATATATAACCTAAAAATATAAAATTGAAAAATTGAAAAAAAATCTAAAATCATAAAATTGAAAAGAGCGTTGAAATCGAAATGTTGAATTTGGGCGGGAGTTATCGGATATCCAATATTATCGGATATACGATTAGGCTTGGTGTTTGCTTTGGGTTTTGGCTTTGCAATGCCAAACGTGGATGGTCAACCCAAATGATGTGTTCACCATATTTCCTCTGATCTCTAGACTTTGACCATGTAGATGACGACCTTTTTTCACCCGAAATTGATGAAACAAAAAGGGTTTCTTAAAGACATTATCAAATTTCCATCAATATAATTGTTGTCAGAACTCGAGTTTAGTAAGTAATTAATTAATTATTTTCTAATTGAGTTACCTCTAAAGTCCTAATTGACAGATTGATTGAAAAACAACTATAAATTTCAAATGGTTTAACCTTTTTGAAATCCGAAACATGTGTCACATTCTATGCTTCACCTACTATAAGAAAAAAAAAAGTTTGCAATTTTGTAAAGTTTAGAATTAGTTAAGGTGGTCAAACACAAGAGTTTTTTTATTTTGAATAAGTTGTAGCGGAAAATTTATAATTAATTATTTGTTTTGTAAAAAATTACACAAAAATATGCGTCACATCCGGGCATGACTCTACTACTTATATCTAGAATCTTGTGAAAATATATCATCATTTGATTGTGATTAAGGTGGTCAGAGATACAGGTACTTTTTATCTTTTTCCTAAAATTTTTGTACTACTGCATCGAAATCTAAAATATTGAATAATTAGATTTTTTTTTTTCAGACAGGGGCTATTAGTTTAGAAACTACATTCAATTTTCTATAGATTTTGTTCTTACAAATTTTTCACATAAGGTTGATAAGATGTTCAACTTTTTACGTCAAGTTGACTAACCTTGATTTTTCTGATTTTTCATTGTCACTTAAGGCCATAGCTTGGTATACCGTGATCCTACACATACCCTTTATTCTTTTACAAGTAGAAATAAAAGTTTTTTTTGGGAGCACATAATGAACTCCATTCATAATAGTATTTCATCTTTTAAAAACTCTTGGCTATCCCTGGAAGGTAGAATACTTATGATCAAAATAGTGTTGGCTAGCATTCCAAATTACATAATGTCGGTTAACCCTCGAAAAGGAATATTATCAGGTACAGACTCAAAACTAAAAAATTTCCTTTGGAAAGGGAAAAAATAACCTAAATAAAAAACCCATCTCCTGGCATGGGACAAATTTTGCACAAAAAACAATTTAGGGGGTACAGGGATTAATAACATATGCAGAAATAAAGCTCTTGGTACAAAAGTGATCTAGGAAATGTTCTCCAAATATAACTCAATGGGAAAAAATCTTGAGAGATAAATAGTTAGAATTAAAGGATCAAGAAAGGATATTTGCTTCTCCCAATCCACCTACAGGGTCAAATATGTGGAACTTTATGATTAGATGTAGAGAGGTGTTTCTTACTCACCTCACTTGGATAATCTATGATGGTAAAAAAGATGAATTCTGGGAGGATTCTTGGAATAGCTTTCCACCTTTATAAAATATAGATTCCCTCTATCAAGAAAAATAAATTTTAAAAACTCTTTGGGGAATAAAAGACAAATAGTACTTCTATATTAAAAATTGTAATGGGGTGAAAAATTCTACATGAAAAGATCTTTCGGATACTCACATTCCTATAGATCATAAAATCAGACTTGTCAATGAACTCAATCAAAGGACCATTGTCTACAAAGAAACCCATGATCACCTTATTTGGTCCCCTTCTACCTCAGCTAACTATACAATCAATCAAGGTTATAAAATCATCTATAGAAACACTAATCACACCACAAGATCAAATAAATATACTCTTTTCTAATCAAATGTGGTTCTCCCTAAGGTAGGTTCCTTCACATAGTTAGCATTAAGGGGTAGAATCCTCACAAGTGAAAGACTTTCCTGACTTAATATTTCCCACATCTTTAATTTTGTATTATGTGGTTGATCTTGAATAAAATAATCATTTTCTACTTAATTTCCCTTTTTATTTCACATATTTTTCTTGGCTCAAAAATAAACTCCAATAGGTTACCCCACTTAATGCAGAACTCTTAGAGGTATTTGAATCTTGGTCTCTCCTTTATCAAACTCATTCTTTGTAGCTATTTGGGGGGTGGCCCTTCTATTCTGATTTGGAACAATTGGTGGAAGTGAAATCATCATAAATTCCATAATAAAGTTAGCAACCTTGACAAAATCATTCAAAAAGTTAAAGTTTCTATATCATAGACTATTAATACTTATTGTATAAAGACCAAGAGAACAGATTCATGTTTCACCTCTGATGATTCGTGCATTTATCAAATTGGAAACACATTGCACTTCCCTTCAAAGGCATCCTCATGAACAACAAACCAAAATAAATCAATAGGAAGGAGATAAGGTGGAAAGTGCCATACCATAATTTCATAAAATTAAATTTTGATGGGGGGCTCCAAAGGCAACTCATGAATCTTAGGCATTGGCAGTGTTTTGAGGGACTCAAAGGGTGGAATCATTATTGAACTTGCTAAAATAATTACAGATGGTTTGATTAGTATTGCAAAGGCAAGATCCCTTCTAGTTGATTTAAAAATAGTTGTATCCCTCAAGGTACTCAGCATAGTAATTGAAGCGGACTCATAGAATATTGTTTCATCTCTAAAGAGATTTTAAACTCCCAATTAGAGAATCAATTACATCCTCCAAGAATTTTTGGGTCTCCTAGCATTTTTTGACCAATATCAACTTCTTCACTACCATAGGGAAGCAAACAGAGTAGCAAATGGTCTTGCTAATAAAGGTTTCCTACTAGAAAATTAAATGATGCAAGTTCTTTTGGTAGGAAAATTATGGATGGCCTGAGTCTTTAGATCTGCATTCTTATGATCTACCTGAGGGACTTTTGGCTTATATTTATTTTGCTTGGATCTTCTTATTCTACCTACCTATATTTTCTTCAAGGACCTATAAATTCTTCATGGGCTTGGTGTTTAGTAGTATTTTCAGATATGAGCCAAAGGCTTAACTTCTGTGATAAGTTGTGTCATGTTTGAAGATTGTTCTATAGTTGGATTAGTGACAGTTCTTTATCTATCAGTCATTGCATATGAGATTCAAACTTGGTGATGATTTTTGTTCTCAAGTACATTAGTCAAAAAATTTCATGATACTCCTTTAAATATGCCTCCAAGGTTTTGATGGAAAAGTACAATTTATTACCTTTTGGTGTAGTGTGGCATCACATGGCACACTAATTTTTATGTCTTTTTATGAAATTGTGTCGGATTTCCTAAAAGGAAATATCTTTGAAGAATTTATTGGGTCTTTTGTGTGGGTACTTGTGGTAATGGATTTTATATCTTTAATCTCACTCATTAAATTGCATATTCAATGGGTTTGTTTTTTAGTCTATATAAGACTAGATTTCATTTTGAGATTTCATTTAGAGCTAGCGAAGATGCAACAGCATGTCTTAGGTGTCTTTTTCTTAGAGTTGAACTACTATTTTTTCAAAGTGGACCAACATTATGTATTACCATGTGATGTCAACAAGGTTAGTGTTATGAATATACAAACAACTATAACTTCTAAGATAAGGTCCCGTATATAGTCATTAGTAAATATCCTGACAATGCATGGCTATTAATATTTTCAATAAAAGATCCATTCTTTGTTTCATCTAATCTTATTGGATTGAGTGGTTGGTTTTTTATAAGACTCGGTGACTTTATTGAAATTTTCACTAAATGTTTAAAGAGTCCTCTTATGTCCTTTCATTAGTGTCCTTCTTGCAGGTTTTTTCAGTGATTTTAATGGCCAAACTTGCTTTGTGGTTCCATTTTGTGGTACACATAGCATGTTTTGTTTATTTTTTCTTTGTATTGCAGGTTATGGAAGTCTCTTTGGGTAAGTGCACAAAGATGGGGCACCAAAAAGGGGGTATAAGATGCCACTTTTTTCTGAAATCAGGAAAATCTGAACTTCAACGAGAAATTGAGGATAGTTACACTCAAAATTTCAAAATGTGACAAAAAAAAGAGTTATTCTACTATGAATCTAGTTTCTAAACTACTAATTTATTTTATAAATGGTGGCTATTAAGGCCCTTAAAAAGGGGGAGCACAAAAAGTGGTCCTATTTTTTGTGAAAAAACATAACATTGCGTCTAGTGTGCTCCCCCTAAAATGTTAACCTTTTTTTAAAAAAAAAATTGCTCCAGTGAGAAATTAGCTAACAGCACCTAGTTTATCCCGGATTTTTCTACTAATTTTTTGATGAAATTATGATTTTTTGTGATTTTCCGAAGTGGACCCATCCTGAAAATATGAAATTTTTGTGTGCTACCCCTAGAAATCATTGAAAACTAATCAAAAATCAAAACTATTTTTTAAAGTGTGTAGAATGGAGTCTAGTTTCTAAAAATGTGATTTTTTTTAAAAATCTATGAACGGGCCAAAATCTAAGCCCAAATGAATACATGTTGGTTTTTGACAAAAATCGAACATACTTACAAAAGAAATTAGAGATGAAAATCTTAACATAATGAGAATTAAAAATAAATTATATGGTTAGATAGCTAACAGAGATATCTACAATATCATTTCTTCTGATTTTATCATTAATGAACCATGTGCAAACCTGATGGGGAGCACACAAGAAAAAATGTTGTTTTTTTGTAGGTTTGCTGGAAAACACGTCTCAAACCTATTTGAATCCTCCAAGCCTTTGGGTTGGATCTCCAAGGAAAATCCAAGCCTTAGGTTTGGTAAATTCCAATTCACTAAAAAGTACGCATGCGCTATAGCATGCTAGCGCTATGTAAATTTATGGTTTACATAGCGCGCACACTATAGAGCGTACGCACTATAGCTCGCATGCACTATGTAAATCATCACACAATCTTAAGGGATGGAGAGAGAGAGAGAGAGAGAAAGAGAGAGAGAGAGAGAGAGAGAGAGAGAGAGAGAGAGAGATTTTGTAAGGGGTCTTAAGGGGTCCTAAGACATAGTATTGTGTCCTATGACCCCTTAAGACACCTTAATATGTACTAGGACCCCTAATATGTATTCTCAGGGTTCCTAAGGGGTACTAATGTGTCTTAAGGGGTTATAAAACCCATTAATACATCATACGACCCCTTCAGAAGCCTAGGAGTACATCTTAGGAGTCTTATGGGCTCATAAAACACATTAATATGTCTTATGACCCCTTAAGACACCTTAACATATACTAGGACCCCTAAGGTTTATTCTTAGGGTTCCTAAGGGGTTGTAAGGTGTCTTAAGCAATCCTAGCACCCATTAATGGGTCCTACAACCTCTTATGACACCTTACGACCCATTAGGAATCCTAAGAGTACATCTTAGGGCTTGTAAGGGGTCTTATGGTGTCCTAAGACATAGTAATATGTCCTATGACCCCTTAATACCTGTTAATAGGCACTAGGAACCCTAAGATATATTCTTACAGTTCTTAAGGGGTCGTAAGGTTTCTCAAGAGGTCCTAGAACACATTAATGTGTTTTACAACCACTTATGACCCCTTAGGAATCATAAGAGTACATATTAAGGGTTGTAAGGTGTCTTAAGGGGTCCTAGGAACCATTAATGTGTCCTTCAACCCCTTATGACCCTTACAACTCCTTAAGATTCCTAATAGTACATCTTAGAGGTTGTAAGGTATCTTAAGGCTCATACAAGGACCCATTAATGCATCATACAACACCTTATGACCCCTTACAACCCCTTAGGAAGCTTAAGAGTATATCTTAGGGGTCTTATGGTGTCTTA
>MU227488.1:31159-49629 GCA_018584345.1 Thuja plicata
TAAGAGTATATCTTAGGGGTCTTATGGTGTCTTAAGACACATTAATGTGTCATATGACCCCTTACAACCTCTCTCTCTCTCTCTCTCTCTCTCTCTCATACAAACAGACCTTCTTAAGGGTTTGTAAGTGGTCTAAGGGTTCCTAGGACACATTAATGTGTCATAAGACACCTTAACAACCCTTATGACCATTAAGATGTAGAGAGAGGGGTATTCAAGGGTCCTAAAGGTTAAAAAGGGGTCCTTGGACACATTAATGTGTCTTAGGACCCCTTACCATTCATTATTGTATGGTAAGGGGTCCTAAGGGGTCATAGGGCACATTAATGTGTCTAAGGACCTTTTAACAACCCTTACGACCCCTAAGATGTAGAGATAGGGGTCTTCATGGGTTGTAACAGTTGATAAGGGGTTATAGGACACATTAATATGTCCTACAACTCCTTATGACCCCTTAGGACACCTTACGACCCCTTATCATACATCTTAGGGATCTTAAAGTGTCCTAAGGGGTCATAAGGGGCTCTAGGACACATTAATGTGTCCTAGAACATCTTAAGACGTCTTACAATATCTTACCATACACTAGTGTATGGTAAGGGGTCCTAAGGGGTCTTAAGAGGTCCTAGGACATAGAGATCTGTTCTATATCAATTTAACAACCCTTATGACACCTAAGATGTAGAGAGAGGATTCCTAAAGGGTATTAAGGGGTCATTAGGGGTCTTAGGACCCCTTATGACCCATTTTTTCCTACATATTAGGCGCGATAAAGGTTCCTAAGGGGTAATAAGGGGTTCTAGGACAAATTAATGTGTCATAGGACCCCCTAATACCCCTTATGACCCCTTAAGACCCCTTACCATACATTAGTGTATGGTAAGGGGTCCTAAGGGGTCTTAAAGGGTCCTAGGACCCCTTAAGACCATTGAGAAACCCTTAGGACCTCTTAAAATTCATTATCTTATTGTAAGGGGTTATAAGGGGTCTGAAGGGGTCCTACAACATAGTAATGTGTCCTAGGGCCCATGAAGGCCACTAAAAACCCCTTAGCACCCCTTACCATTCATTAGTGTATGGTAACATTTTCTAAGGGGTTGTAAGGGGTTTAAGAAGTCCCACAACATATTATATACCCTTAAAATCCATAATATTTAGAGAGAGGGGTCCTCGAGGGTCCTAAGGGGTGATAAGGGGTTCTAGGACACATTAATGTGTTCTAGGATCCCTTATGACCTCTTAGGACCCCTTATCATATAGCTTACTTGTGCAGTAGCACCTAGGCTATCCTCAAAGCCCTAGTTAGTTTTGGCTTGTAACTGAATCTAGCCAAGTCAATATGTTTTTGCATAAGACCTTAGAAGGTCTTATTGTTGTGTGTGACTAGGTGAATTAGTGGTTAGTGCTAATTTCATTCTAGTTTAAGTTAGTTTCCTTTTTAATGTTTAGTCCCTAGATTTGGCCTAAATGGGGAAATATGGTCTAAATGTGTCCTAGACCTTGGAATAGTAAGAAATATTCTTTAATTATGTTGGTTCATATAACTATGTGGGTTAGAGGCCTTAAAAGATAGATTGGAGCATAAATGCAAAGATGCTCAGAACTTTTGCAACTTTTTGCAAATGTTGCATGCAACTAGACAACATTGGATTCCCCTCATTATAGGAGTGGAAAATTAATGGAAAAGACCTAGAAACATGGAATAATAATCTTAAGGTATGGTGTGGCTCATTTCCCAAGGAGGTTGATCATGTAAGCAAGTTTTGAATAACAATAGAAGCTCTACAATTCTGGTTTTTAGTAATAGTCGAGCATTTTGAGTTATAGAGTGTTTACATGGATTTAATTGACAAGTTTAATGTTGGGATTGTGTTGAGTAGTTAGTTTTAAGACTTTTTCATTCTTTGTGCAAGCAATGTAGAGTTGATTTGTTAGCATTTGTAAATTGGTTAAGAATTAGGGAATCTGTTGGTCTAGTCTAGAGTAGTTTGTGTTTTCATGGTTCCCCCATGAAATCCAACCATGGGAAACTCTTGAGCGTGGATTATTGTTTTAGGGTAGCCTATGTAAAATGTAAATACATTAGGACAAGTCATGAAGAGTTTAGTAGTTATTTGTAATGGTATGCCCTAGGCAAACAAGGCCTGTTCGGCTAGGAGTGTAACAGGGAAAGAATTGAGTGCCATTGTAAAGGCATGTTTGAGAGAAAAAAACAAGGTGGAGTTATAGAAGCCTTAGGGTATAAATGAAACCTTTCTACAAGCTTAGGTCCTAACTAATCCATCTTGATAAATTTCTAGCAAGAAATCAGTGGATTGTTGTCAATGCTTGAAAATAGCCCTAAATGACCTACATTTTAGGAGAGTAGTGTACGGATGGTTTGGGGAGTTAAAACCTTGAAAATCCTAGAGGTCTTGGAAAAGGGTATTTGAATCCTAAGTTTTTATTAGGTTTGTGTGGAATATTTTAAAAGAATCCAGAAAAACCCTCTAGATAGGGATAATAGAGAATTAGGCCTAATAAGACCTAAACCAGAGCTAGTTTGGAATTTGATCACTTTGGGATTGAAGACCCACTGAAATGGGACTAGGGAGATGTCAATTAGATGTCTTAATGAAAAACATGACATTTTTAGCACTTATAAACATGATTGGGAAGGTTTTAGCTTGGAATCATCCAAGAGGATATTGTGACAAGAAGTACTTTCAATGGTGTACATCTTTCAACATTAAGCACAGAGCAACTAACTCTTAGTGAGTAGTTGGCATAGTATTAGGCTTGAAGACCTAATACTTTAGGGGATTCTAGGAGTAGATTAGGATCTCAAGTAGACTTGGAAAATTGGAGTCCATAGTTGAGAAAGTGCAAAGCAAACCTTGGAACTCTTACACCAGATTGGTATCAGAGCTTAGTTGATAAGACTTGTGGTTAATGTTCCAACCAACTGAATCAGTAGGAGAGTCAACAATGGTGACTAATGCTGAGTTATCTAAGAAATTAGATAATCAAGAAGTGGATAATATAATGCTCTGAGATAGATTGGCTCAACTAGAGAAAAAGGTAGATGAAATTGATGAGAAAACAAATAAAGTGAAGGATAAGGTTGAAGGGAAAGGCAAAGATATTTCCATTGATGATGAAGTAGCTAAAGTTGACCCAGTCCTTAATGAGGATCCATTCTTGAAAGCTCTAAAGTCTATGAGTGGCAAAGCACTAGATTTTTTTCCAATATTTACTAGAAAGATGGAGCCAAAGATAGTCCTTGACTGGATAAAGGGACTAGAAAACCATTTTGAGTGTGATGGAATCACTGAGGCTCAAAAGGTGAAGGTTACAAAAGCTAGACTGAGAGGGTCTGCACTCACTTGGTGGAAATTCATCCAAGATGAGAGAGAGAGAGGGAAGGAAAGAGGCCCATTTCTTCATGGAAGGCTATGGTTGAAAAATTCAGAGATGCTTATATCCCTGAGGATTATGAAATCAAATTGCATAAGAGAAGGCAAGGTTTGAGACAAAAGGACCTAGATGTAAACTCATACACTGAAGAATTTTAGAGACTTTGCATGAGATCTAGAGTTGTAGAGGATGAGAAGGTTAAGGTATCAAGATACCTTAATGGACTAAAGTGGACCATACAAGATGAGATGAGTCTTTTGACTCCACACACCATTTATAAGTCCCACCAAATTTCCATCAAAGTTGAAGAGAAGCTAAGGAAGAAACAAGACTCTAGAACTACTAGAGGAAGAGGTAGAGGGAGAGACACTAGAGGACAGAGAGGTGGATAAGGTGGGAGGATTTCTGAACCCAAGAACCAAGGAGAGAAAAAAAAATTGAACAACAAGAGGGAAATTCCAGTAGAGGAGGTTCAAATAGAGGAAGGAACTCTAATAGAAGAGGAAGAAACAACAATCAAGGCAAGGGTAATTACTTTTCCAACATGAAATGTTACCACTGCAATCAGATGGGACATCCTATATATAGATGTCCATAGAAGGGTTAAACTTCACAAGGAGGTGACAAGAGGGTGAACTATGTCCAAGAAGAAACTAGTGGTGGAGGTAAACACCCTGAAGTGTCATTGGAATCAAAGGAAGGAGAGAATCTCATGATGAGAAGAACTCTGATAAAAGAGCCAGTAAAAGAAGAGCCTAGCTAGAGGAGGTCACTATTTAAAGTGAAGTGTAATATGATGGGAAAAGTGTGTAGATTCATCATAGACTCAGGGTCTACTAACAATATAGTGTCAAAGGAAGCAGTCAGCAAGTTGAGGATGACAAGAATACCCCACACCAATCCTTACAAGGTCACCTGGCTAAACAAAGGGCAGCATGTCCTTGTCAATGAACAAGCTTGGGTGAAGTTTTCAATTGGGAGATATAAGGACAAAGTCTTATGTGATGCCCTACATATGGATGCGTTCCACCTACTCCTAGGTAGACCATGGAAATTGGACATAAAGGCCATGCATGATGGTGCAAAGAACTCATACACTTTCAAGAAGGACAATGTGACATTCAAAATCCAGTCACTACTAGAAGATGTAGAGATAAATTCACCTACATCAAATGTTCTCATGGTGAGTGAGACGGAGTTCTTAGAGGCCTTGGAAGAAGGAGAAGGAGTTGGTTTTGCATTGGTTTTGAAACCAAAAGAAGAAAGTGCGGACAAAGCAATGAAGAAGACAAAGTTGCCAAAGGAAGTGCAATAGCTGCTGCAGAAGTATGAAGGCATAGTCAGTGATGGAAAACCATCAACCATACCACCTAAGAGGTTAGTAAGCTACCTAATAGACCTAATACCTAGAGCTACCATACCCAATAAGGCTGCATACAAAATGACTCCTCAAAAAAATGAGGAGATAGTTAGGCAGATTCAAGAACTATTGAGCCAAGGTCTAATTAGGAAGTCCATTAGCCCTTGTGTCATGCCCACTATCTTAGCCCCTAAAAAGGGAGGAACATGGAGGTTATGTATAGACTCCA
Organism: Thuja plicata; assembly: GCA_018584345.1. Taxonomy (NCBI): domain Eukaryota; kingdom Viridiplantae; phylum Streptophyta; class Pinopsida; order Cupressales; family Cupressaceae; genus Thuja; species Thuja plicata. The sequence continues at coordinate 36,145 of MU227488.1, forward strand.
TATCAATAAATAGGATAACCATTAGGTATAGGTTCCCTATCCCTAGGATAGAAGACCTAATGGACTGTCTAGGAGGAGCAAGGTATTTTACCATGATAGAAGTAAAGAGTGGCTATCATCAAATCAGGGTAAATGAGGGAGATGAATGGAAAATAGCCTTCAAGACCACAGAAGGACTATATGAGTGGCTTGTCATGCCATTTGGCCTATCTAATGCCCCATCAACATTCATGAGGTTGATGAATGAAGTCCTTAAAGACTATATTGGAAAGTTTGTGGTAGTCTAGTTGGATGATATACTCATCTATAGTAAGACAAGAGAAGAACAACTCAAACACCTAGAAATGGTTTGCAAGAGGCTACATGAGGAGGATCTGATGATAAATTTGGAGAAGTGTGAATTCATCAATCAAGAGTTAGTGTACCTTGGATTTATGTTATCTCAAGGCAACCTAAAGATGGATCCTAGCAAAATGGAGGCCATCATCAACTGGCCTTTTCCAAGAACAAGAACTGAGGTAAGAATTTTTCATGGCTTAGCATAATATTATAGAAATTTTATCAAACAATTTAGTACAATTTGTGCTCCTATGTTGTATACTATCAAGGGTGGAATGAAGACTGAATTTGTGTGGAATGAACAAGCTAACCATGGTTTTGAGCTACTGAAAAAGAAGATTTCTACCCAACCAATTTTGGTTTTACCAAGCTTTTAAAAGCTATTTACTGTGGAATGTGATGCTAAAAATGTAGCCATTGGTGCTGTCTTGAGCCAAGAGGGAAGACAAGTGGCCTTCCACTCTGAGAAACTAAGTGAATCTAAGAAGAAATACTCTTCTTATGACCTAGAGATGTATGCTCTAGTCTAGTCACTGAGAAAGTGGAGGCATTATTTTATTCCAAAGTAATTCATAGTCTATTCAGACAATCAGGCATTAAGTTTCTTGAACTCACAAGATAAACTAAGTCACACGCTTATGAAGTGGGTTGAATACCTACAAGCTTACACCTTCAACATCAAACACAAGAAGGGGTTGCAGAATAAGGTAGCAAATGCCTTAAGTAGAAGAGCTTTGACCATTAAAGAGATTCAACTATAGATCATGGGGATAGACAACTTCAAAGACCTATATGGTGAAGATGAGGACTTTGTAGACATTTACAAGGTATGCCAAGAGTATAAAAATCACTTTCATAGTCAATTCTAGGAGTATACTTTATAGAGTGTTCTATTGTTTAAAGGGATTCAATTATGTGTCCCTAGGGGTTTTATTAGAGAGAATATAATATAGGATAAACAAAATGGTGCACTTAGTGGCCATTTTAGTGTTAACAAAACTCAAGAATTAGTCCAAAGATTCTATTTTTGGTCCAAGATGAATTTGGATGTCAAGAGATATGTAGAAGGTTGTGTTATCTGTTAGAAGGCCAAAGGTACATCTACCAATGCGGGCCTATGCCAGCCTTTACCCATTCCAACTAGACCATGGGAGTGTCTGAGCATGGATTTTCTAGTAGGATTGTCCAAGACAAAGCAGGGAATGGATAGCATTTCTGTTATTGTGGACAGATTTAGCAAAATGGCACACTTTGTACCCTGCAAGACAAAAAATGATGCAAGTCATATAGATTCCCTATTCTTCAAGGAGGTAGTCAGAATACATGGTTTTCCAATGAGTATAGTGTATGACAGAGACACCAAGTTTATGATTCATTTTTGGAAGACTCTCTAGCAGAATTTGGGAACCAACTTATCTTTTGGATCAACATACCATCATCAGTCTGATGGCCAAAAAGAGGTGGTCAATAGGAGTCTTGGAAATCTCCTAAGGTGTCTAACTAAGGAGTATGGTCAAAATTGGGACCAACTCATTGGGCAAGCAGAATATGCCTACAATGACACAGTGAATAGGACTACTGGTAAGAGTCCTTTTGAAATAGTTTATGGCCTTCATCCAAGAGGCATATATGAGCTCCGAGACCTGAAGGATGGATCCAAGGGAAGTGTCTATGTTGATGACTTTGCACATTCTATGCAAGAAGTCCATGAATCAGTTAGGAAAAAACTCATTGAGAATACAAAGAAGATCAAGAACAAAGTGGATGAGAGAAAAAGAGATGTCCAATTTGAAGTAGGGGACCTAGTAATGGTACACCTCAATAAGGCAAGATTGTAGAAAGGAACACCACATAAGCTTCAGATGAGGAGAATTGGCCTATGTGTCATACTGGCAAAATATGGAGCAAATTCCTATAAGGTGGAACTTCCAGAGGATATGGGTCTATCTCTAGTTTTTAATGTTGCAGACGTGGTTTTAGACAAAGGTCTGATCCCAGATGCAGATCAGAGTTTGACTAAAGTCATACAGGAGGTAGAATAACTCAATTTTCCATCTGCACCAATCAAGAAAGCAGAACACATTCTAGATTCCAAAGTCTACAAGAAGACAAGAAAGAAGGAGTATCAAGAGCACTTAGTCAAGTGACAGGGACAACCAGATGAATATGTGGTATGGATAAAGGAAGCAGAGTTCAAAAATTTGGGCATTGACCTCTACTTACTTAATCCAAGGGTGGATTGAAGTCTTTTCATTTGGGGAGGATGGCGCAGGAGCACATAGGCTATCCTCAAAGCCCTAGTTAGTTTTGGCTTGTAACTGACTCTAGCCAAGTCAGTATATTTTTTCTTAAGACCTTAGAAGTTATTTTTTGTTGTGTGTGACTAGGTGAATTAGTGGTTAGTGCTAATTTCATTCTAGTTTAAGTTAGTTTTTTTTTTAATGTTTAGTCCCTAGCTTTGGCCTAAATGGGGAAATGTGGTCTAAATGTGTCCTAGACCTTGGCATACTAAGAAAGATTCTTTAATAGGATATAATGATGTTGGTTCATCAAACTATATGGGCTAGAGGCCCTAAAAGATAGATTGGAGCATAAATGCAAAGATGCTCAAAAATTGTCATGACAACTTTTACAACTTTTTGCAAATGTTGCATGCAACTTGACAACATTGGATTCCCCTCATTGTAGGAGTGGGAAATTAATGGACAAGGCCTAGGAACATGGAAGAATCATCTTAAGGTATGGTTTGTCTCATTTCCTGAGTAGTTTGTTTTAGAATGAATTAAGAATAACTAAGAGGGGGATGAATCAGTTAACCTTAGGTCTAGATGTACCCATATAAAACTTTATACCACTTCAACAACTCAGATCTGCTCGGTAGCAATAAAAAACAAAAGTGTGTAGTTTACTGTACTAATGAAATAAGCTTACAGAAACTTAATAGTAAAACACAACATAAACATTCACACATTTTGACACCATGATTAACGTGGAAACCCAATATGGGAAAAACCACCAGTAACATGCTACCAAAATTTCACTCTTATGAAGTGAGATCTGTTAGGAGCCAACCCTGTTAAAGGTTACAAAACACACTATCATATGTGACCTGGTTAAAGGATTTAATCACGTTGTCAGGAGTGGCCTTGTTAGAGGACTTAGAACATTCCAATCTGAATGTCACCTTGTTCAAAGAATTTATACAATGACTGTTAGGTCAACCTGGTTAAAGGATTTGAACTGATACAACAGTTAGAAATTAATCAGAAGGTGTGATCTGATACATACAACTTACTTTTCAAATCCAAATCCAATTTTAGCTCTAATGCTAATTCACTGAGTGGCCTCCATTTTCATCTCAAACTTCAAATCTGCTTGGAAATCCATCAAGCAATCTCTCTCTGCTTCTTTTCTCAGCCTTCTTTGCTAGTTCTTTCCAATCAGTCAATTAACCATGCAATACTCTTGCATAAACCTTCTCCTTACACTTGGATACCATGACAATAACCTCTATAGGTTATATTATACCTCTTCATCTAGGTCAGATAGATCTTTTTCCACTTAATCAAGATCATAGATCTTAGGTTAGGTTAGATCCAACAGATCCTTCCATCATTACATTTTATTTACTTCTCCAATAAAATCATTAATTAAACATTGAATCCATGCGCTAATAATGGTTTCCCATGCATTAAATGAGTGTGGACCAATCTTAATTAACAATACATATCCCAATAAAATCAACTATGTCAGCTAGAGATCTCAAATCTCATCAATCAATAGATATGGTACTTGTTGAGATTGCTGATACGCAATCTACCCAAGAAACACCTGCATGCAAAACAACTGCTACGAGAATGAAGAAGACAGAAGAGAGAAGGATCAGAAGCTATGGCGGCCGATAGGCCAGAGAATGAAAAAGCATGTTGACAGAAATGATTTCTATATTCAACAATGAATGTTTTACAAACTCCTTTTTGAAATACAAAGAAGACAATCCTTATAAAGGATGTTGAAACCCTAAACGGGCAGCTGCTAGGAAATAGAAACTTTCCTAAAACTAAAGAACCTGCCTAAGTGAAACTTAAGCACTAAAGAGCAATTGCTAAATTACTCTAACAGTACTCAAACATATAGCAATAGTCTCACCAGTTAAGGTTTGACATCAATGACAAAATAACAATTTTCTACATTGTAGCAATCTTTCCAACAATCTCCCTCTTTGGCATTGATGGCAACACTAAATTGTAAAACAATAATTCCCAACCAAAGTTACCATATAATCCAAAAAGTGTCTGTGTTCCTTGATATGAAAAAATCTTCATTAATGTCTTTAGCTTCATTCTGACTCCCTCTGTGTCTATAATCACACTAAAATGTTTTATGTTGCTTGTTCAGCTCCCTCTTTCAGTAATATCTCCCTTGTATCTATTTTTTTTTATCAATAATTTATTTTAGCAATAATATCCCTCTTTGACAAAAATGCCAAAGATGTTGACATCTCTATTATGCAAATTCATCTTGTTCAAATATTTGTATCATGTTGTTCCTGTCATCTTTGTTTATGACTGATCTTTTTTTTTTGTTCTTGTCTTCTACTTCACAGTTTTTAGGAAGCATCCTAAAAATGTGACTCATCGTGCATCAATGTGTCAAGTGTTCTGATTAAAATATTTGATGCAACAGTACCATTCAGAACTAGTTAGCGTCTACTAGGGGAATCACCCCCAATTTACCTCTTAGATACTCATGAGAATCCTTGGGTAATGCTTTTCTAAATATGTCTACCAACTGTTCCTTAGTATGTACATATTCTAGTCTCACTTTCTTCTCTTGAACTAGCTCCCTCAAGTAATGATACTTGATAGTTATATACTTTTTCTTAGAGTGCATTACAGGATTTTTAGAAATATTAATGGCACTCGTGTTATCACAATATATGACAACTGGTTATGTGATCTCCTCCTTCTTACCTTTCAGTAGTATCTTCAACCACACAATGTTTGAAAAATTAACTATTGCTGCCACATACTCAGCTTTAGCTGTAGATTGTGAGGTGCAATTCTGTTTCTTGCTTGTCCAGGAAACTAATCTTTTCCCCGAAAGAAATGCTCCTCCTATGGTGCTTTTTCTATTATCCATATTACCAGCCCAGTCAGAATCAGTATAAAATCTAAGTTCAAACTTGTCATTCCTTTTGTAATATAGGCCATAATCTTCTTTACCTTTCAAATATCTCAGAATTATTTTCACTGCCATTATATGTGTCTCTTTTAGATTAGCAAAAAATCTAACAACAATTCCAACTGCTAATGCAATATCAGGTCTACTGTGTATAACATATTGCAGCTTACCAATCATTGATCTATACAATGTTTGATTTACCTCTTTTGTATCATCATTCTTTGTCAACTTCTGTCCAGTAGCCATGGGTGTACTCACTAGTTGTGAATCTTCCATACCAAAAGTTTTTCAGTATCTCCTTGACATATTTTGATTGAGTGATATAGATATCGTTCTTCATTTGATGTCTTTGTAAACCAATAAAGAATTTTATCTCACCAAACATAGACATTTCAAATTTAGTTTGCATCTCTTTTGCAAATGCTTTGCATATCATATCTTTTCCACTAAATATGATGTCATCAACAAAAATTTCAGCCAATAAAATTCCTTTACCTTGCTCTTTTTTTAAATACAGATTGTTCTTGTCATTTGTTCTCGCAAATCCAATCTTAATCAGATGATTATGCAATATTTCATACCGTGCTCTGGGTGCTTGTTTCATTCCATATAATGCCTTGTGCAGTCTGCAGACCATGTTCCTCTTTCTTGGGTCAAAACTTCCATCATCTTGTTCAATATATACTTCCTCCTCTAATATCCCATAAAGAAATGCTAACTTCACATCCATTTGATAAACTTTAAATCCTTTGTAGACTGCATATGCAAGTAGAGTTCTTACTCCTTACATTATTGCAACTGGGGTGAATGTCTCTCCATAGTCAATTCCTTCCTCTTGTGCATAACCTTTGCATACTAGTCTTTCTTTATTCCTTGTTACCTCTCCATGTTCATTCAACTTGTTTCTGAATACCCACTTAGTACCAATTACATTTTTGTTGTCAGGTCTCGGCACTAGTGTCCATGTCATGTTCTTTTCTATCTGGTCTATCTCTTCATTCATGGCTTGAATCCAGTCTTCATTGTCTAAATCATCTTTTACTATCTTAGGCTCAAAATCACATAGCAAACATGTGTCTTCTCTTAATTTGCTTCTTTTCATAACTGCACAATCCTTTTCTCCTATGATTTCATCAGGTTTATGGTGCCTTCTCACGTATTTTTCCAAAGTAGGCTCTTTCTTAGCTTCAGTTTGATCATTCATGTTCAGTTCAGGTTGAAACTGTGACTTGGCATCTCCATCAGATAGCTCGGTAGTCACCTCCTATTTCCCATCAATTTCATTCTTTGTCTCGGCAGGTGCAAACTATTGCTCGGCAACTTCATTTTTAGTTTTTTTAGAATCCTCCTCTTTGGGATAAGTGAATGATCTGTAACTTTTGGGCTCATTCATGCTTTCAGCTTCATTTCTCTCTTTCTTGATTTGTACTCTATTCAAGGTATAAACTAATGTACTTACAGCTTCTCTCCAATATTTATGTGCAACATTTTTCTCCATCATTAATGTTTTGGCACAATCCATGATAGATCGATTTCTTCTTTTAGCTATACCATTATGTGGTGGTGTCCTAAGTGCAGACATCTATCTTTTTATCCCTTGGTCATTGTAGAACTTGTTAAACTCGTTAGAAATGAACTCACCTCCTCTATCAGATCTCAGACATTTCGGACTCTTACCTGTTTCCTTTTCAAATTTTTCCAAGTACCACTTAAATAACTAAAATGCATCAGATTTTTCTTTAAGAAACATAACAGTCATCATCCTAGAGTAGTCATCTACAAATAGAATAAAATATTTGTCTCCACAATAACTTTTATCACCAATAGGTCCACAAAGGTCAGTATGAACCAATTCCAAAATATTCTCAAAAGTATGAGTTTTGCTCTTAAAGCTAGATTTAGTCATTTTGCCCAATTGATATTGCTTACACATTGCATTCTCAGGTTTCTTTAACTTAGGTAGCCCTCTAACCTTTTTCAATTTACTTATGCTTACCAAGTTATCAAAGTTAACATGACATAGCCTCTTATGCCATAAACAAACATCATTATATTGTGCAAACAAGCATGTCTCTTCAACAAAGTCTAGATAAAATAAGTTACCTCTAGTTTTCTCACCACTTCCAACTAATTCTCCATTGGCATCATAGATCTTTGCTTTCTTGTGATGGAATTCAACTCTGTAATCAGAAGTGTTCATATGTGCAACACTCAACAAGTTATACTTAAGATCATCAACCCAATACACATCATCACATCTAATCTTGTCAGTCAATTAAATTGATCCTTTCCCTTTAACTCTACAAGGTGCATCATTACCAAACTTAACATATCCACCTTTACATTGATCTAAGGTTTCAAATTTGTCCTTATCACCAGTCATGTGATGTGAACAACCACTGTCAATAATCCAATGATCACATTTACTCATATAATAAATTAGTGCATTTTTCTCATCATCATCAGAATCATCTTTGATTGCAACATACACAACTTCTATATCATTTTAATCAGATTTATCTGATTCACTGTCAGAGGCTTCTTCAGCTATATAGAAAGATTTCTTACCTTTGTCTTTGTAATCCTTGTACTTTCTATAATCTCGGTCATCCTTTCTATCTTTGTACTTTCTATCTCTTCTTTCATCTTTCTCATTCTTATCAGGACATCTAGCAGCAATATGACAAACTTTGTTACAAGAAAAACAAATAATAGGAAGTTTACCTCTAAATTTTCCTTTTCCTCTAGCTAGTCTCCTTGCCATAAGTGCCTCAAGCTCTTCTAGATCATCATCTGAAGTGTCACTATCACTGCCCACACATTTCTTTCATTTCCTTGATTTGTTGATGACCATCTGTGACTTGAATGCAGATTCAACAGTTTATGGAGTATAGTTATCAAAATTTGACATCTCAAATGCAGTAAGTATGCCTACCAAACTTTCCAGAGTCAAATGGTTGTTAGGAGTACATCTCAGTTCGTGAATTGTAGATACTCTAATATCATAAATAGGAAGAAGTGTTCTCATTACCTTTCTCATGATAGTGTCATCATCAATGGTTCCCTTAGCTCCTCTAATAGCATTTACAACTTCCTTTATCGTATCATAATATTGCATTATATTTTCTCCTTCTTGCATTTTTAAATCATCAAACTTACCTCTCAAGCTTTCAGATTTGGCTCTTAGTACATTTGTATCACCTCCATAGATGGTTTGAAGGGCATCCCACATCTGCTTTGCGCTTGTACAGTCCTTGATGTCCTCAAATTCATGATAGTTCAGGGATGATGCAAGTTCCAACATTGCTTGATTATGTTCATGCTTTTCTCTTAATTGTGTAGCATTCAGAACTCCAGTAGGGGCTACATATTATTGTTCAATATGTCATTTAGCAAAATCACCAATACCAGCCAAGTGAATTTTCATCAAAATTTTCCATGCAGGAAAGTTGTCGTTGTTAATCTTTGGTCCATCCATTTTATACATCTTGATCTTTATCTCCAAGTACCTTCAAACTATTTCAAGAGAACAAAGCTCTGATACCAATTGTTAGAATGAATTTAGAATAATTGAGAGGGGGGGTGAATTAGTTATCCTCAGGTCTAGATGTGCCCATATAAAAATTTATACCACTTCAACAACTCAGATCTGCTTGGAAGAAATAAACAACAAAAGTGTGCAGTTTACTGTACTAATGAAATAAGCGTATAGAAACTTAACAGTAAAACACAACATAAACATTCATACATTTTGACACCATGATTTAACGTGGAAACCCAATATGGGAAAAACCACCAGTAACATGCTACCAAAATTTCACTCTTCTGAAGTGAGCTCTATTAGGAGCCAACCTTGTTAAAGGTTACAAAACACACTGTCAACTGTGACCTGGTTAAAGGATTTAGTCACCCTGTCAGGAGTGGGCTTGTTAGAGGAATTAGAACATTCCAATCTAAATGTCACCTTGTTCAAAGGATTTATATACTGACCATTAGTTCAACCTAGTTAAAGGATTTGAACTAATACAATGGTTAGAAAGTAATCAGCAGGTGTGATCTGATTAATACAACTTACTTTGCAAATCCAGATCCAATTTATGCTCTAATGCTAATTCACTGAGTGGCCTCCATTTTCATCTCAAACTTTAGATCTTCTTGGAAATCCAACAAGCAATCTCTCTTTTCTTCTCTACTCAGCCTTCTTTGCTAGGTCTTGTGAATCAGTCAATTAACCATGCAATTCTCTTGCATACAACTTCTCCTTACACTTGGATACCATGACAATAACCTATGTAGGTTATATTATACCTCTTCATCTAAGTCAGATAGATCTTTTGCCACTTAATCAAGATCATAGATCTTAGGTTAGGTTAGATCCAACAGATCTTTCCATCATTACATTTTATTTACTTCTCCAATACAATCATTAATCAAACATTGAATCCATGCGCTAATAAGGGTTTCTTGTGCATTAAATGAGTGTGGACCAATCTTAATTAACAATACATATCCCAATAAAATCAACTATGTCAGCCAGAGATCTCAAATCTCATCAATCAATAGATATGGTACTCAAACATATAGAAATAGTCTCACCAGTTAAGGTTTGACATCAATAAAAAAAAAATTCTACATTGTAGCAATCTTTCCAACAGATTGATCATGTAAGCAAGTTTTGAATAGCAATAGAATCTCTGCAATTCCAGTTTTTAGAAACAGGCGAGCATTTTGAGTTAGAGAGTGTTTACATGGATTGAATTGACAAGTTTAATGTTGGGATTGTGTTGATTAGTTAGTTTTAAGACTTTTTCATTCTTTGTGCAAGTACTCTAGAGTTGATTTGTTAGCATTTGCAAATTGGTTAAGTTTTAGGGAGTCTACTGGTCCAGTCTAGAGTAGTTTGTGTTTTCATGGCTCCCCCATGAAATCCAACCATGGGAAAATTTTGAGGTTGGATGATTGTTTTAGGGGAACCTATGTATAGTTTAAATACATTAGGACAATTCATGAAGTTTCAAGTAGATATTTTTAATGTTATGCCCTATGCGAGCAAGGCATGTCTCGCTAGGAATGTAACAGGGAAATAATTGAGTGCCATTGCAAACGCATGTTTGAGAGAAAAAAACCAGGTGGAGTTCCAAAATCCTTAGGGTCTAAATTAACCCTATCTAAGAGCTTAGGTCCTAACTAATCCATATTGATACATTTCTAGCAATAAATCAGTGGATTGTTGTCAATGCTTGAAAATAGCCCTAAATGACCTACATTTTAGGAGAGTAGTGTACGGATGGTTTGGAGAGTTAAAAACTTGAAAATCCTAGAGGTCTTGGAAAAGGGTATCTAAATCCTAAGTTTTTTTTAGGTTTGTGTGGAATATTTTAGCAAGAATCCAGAAAAACCCTCTAGATAGGGCTAATAGAGAATTAGGCCTAATAGGACCTAAACAGAGCTAGTTTGGAATTCAGTAACTTTAAGATTGAAGACCCATTGAAATGGGACTAGGGAGATGTTAATTAGATTTATTAATGAACAACATGACCTTTTTAGCACTTATAAGAATGTTTGGGAAGGTTTGAGCTTGGAATCATCCAAGAGGATATTGTGACAAGAAGTACTTTCAATGGTGGAAATCTTTCAAGGTTAAGCATAGAGAAACTAACTCTTAGTGTGGAGTTGGGATATTATTAGGCTTGAATACCTAATACTTTATGGGATTCTATGAGTGGATTAGGATCTCAAGTAGACTTGGACAAGTGGAGTCCATATTTGAGCAAGTGCAAAGCAAACCTTGGAACTCTTACACCACTTAGGTGTCTTAAAAGTTTGTAAGGGGTCATGAAGGGTCCTAGGAAACATTAATGTGTATTAGGACCCCTTAATACCCCTTAGGACCACTTACCATTTATTATTCTATGGTAAGGGGTCCTAGGGGGTTGTAAGGGGTCTAAGGGGTCCTAGGAAACACTAATGTTTCCTAAGACCCCTTAACAATCCTACTACCCCTAATATGTAGAGATATTGGTCCTAAGGGGTCATAAGGGGTGGTGCAAGACATTAATTTGTCCTAGGACCCCTTAGTATGGCTTACCATGCATCTTAAGGGTCCTAAAGGGCTATAAGGGGTCATAAGGCGTCCTAGGACACATTATTGTGTCTTAGGACCCCTTACCACTCATTAGTGCATGTTAAGGGGTCTTAGGACACATTAATGTATTCTAGGACCCCTTGAAAAATCCTTATGACCCTTAAGATGTAAAGAGATGGATCTTAAGGGGTTGTAATGGGTCCTCACCTTCTCTCTCTCTCTAAACAGTCCTATGACTATTAATGTGTTCTAAGGGGTTATAATGGGTCCTAATGTGCTATAATGGGTCTTAATGGGTCCTAAGGGTTCCTAGGACCACTTATAACCCATTAGAATCCCTTAAGAAACATTAGGACACATTAGGACACATTAGAGCCCATTCATGTGTCCTACAATGATTAATGAATTTGAAGGGGTCCTAAGACCTCCTAATGTTTCCTAAGAGATCCTAATGGGTCCTAATGTGTCCTAAGGGGTTGTAATGGTTCCTAAAGAGTTGTAGGACCACTTAGGGCCCATTATGACCCCTTATGATACATTAGAACCACTTATAACTCTAAAGAGTGTCCTACAATGATTAACTCTCTCTCTCTCTCTCTCTCTCTCTCTCTCTCTCATGAGTCCTATGACTATTAATGTGTTCTAAGCGGTCCTAATTAGTCCTAATGTGTCCTAAGGGTTCCTAGGACCACTTAGAACCCATTAAAACCCCTTATGAGATACTAGTACACATTACAGCCCATTAGTATGTCCTATAATGATTACTATATTCTAAGGGGTCTTAAGAGGCCCTATTGTATCCTAAGGGGTCGTAATGGGTCCTAAGGGGACCTAGGATCACTTAGGACCGATTATGATACATTAAAACCAATTATGATACATTAAAACCACTTATAACCCTAAACAGTGTCCTTAATCAAGTCAAGGGCTTAAGATTATAATCAGTAGTCCACTGAGAATCACGTTCAAGACAATCTGTTGATTCCTGAAATTTGGCTAAGTCTGAAATTTCCTAAAAACTCTCAAAATCCAGAATCTTTATCTTAACTCCTATGAAGCTGAAACCACTCTCAAACATCCTGGAAGTATATACATAAAATGTAACTTAAGTATAAGAAAGGAAGATTCTTATACTTAAATGTTACGTTTTACGTATTGACCTAGTGCTGGAATTCGACTAGTAGGGCATGTTGGGCTTTCTTCCTCCCTCCCTTAAGCATTTACATAATGTTACATATCACATACGTGCTATAGGTCATACGCACTATAGTGCGCACTCGATATTGGATTTGATTGCCCAAGCCTTAGGCTCAGGCAATCAAATCCATATAGCGCGTGCACCCTATAGCGCGTGTGCACTATAGGGCGTATGCCCTATTTCTTTTGGGGGACCAAAAAAAGTTTGGCACCTTTTTGGTCCCCCATCTTCGTGCATATACCCCTTTCAATGGACACTTATTTTTAGTTGCGAGCTCGCAGAACTTTTTAAAAGTCCTCATGCCAAATTTTAGATGCTCTTTTATCTCCTTGTACTACCTTGGTCTGGAGGTCGATTTGTCTCTATCTTCAACTCTTTTTTCTCATTATTTCTATTGCATTTGTGTCATTAATCCATTTTTATTATTTATTATTCATGTGATCCCATGAGTTTTTGTCATTCACTTTTCCTTTTTTTCTGCTTGCATCCTCCTTTCAAGGGCTTCTTGTTCTTCTTTTCCCTCTTTTTTATTAGAGGTGGTATGTTCTTATTTGTGTGATAAAATGGATAGTACCTTTGTTGTTTCTTGTGAGTGCCTTGACATATCATTGGAGGAATAATGTCTAAGCTTGTTCTCAATAGAAGATGAAGAGATCAAGCAAGCAGTGTTATATATATA